>ML178836.1:0-176441 GCA_004369125.1 Pterulicium gracile
AACGCTCAAGGCAACGAAGACCGCGTACGCTCAAGTCACCCAGGACGCCCAACTAACCACCCACAAAACCACCACAAAACCAAAGAAAGACCGACTCACACTCTGATACGGCACCCCCTTTATCGTCTCCGCATTGATCGTCTGCATATCCACTTCCAGCGTCACAAGCGCATACATCCTCCTCGCCCCGCTCAGGTCAATCGCCATATCATTGCTCGCGTCGAAAGCCGGCATGTCGTTCGACGATGCGTGGGTGGGGTCGTCCAGGCCAGCGTAGGAAATCAATACGATCAGCTTGTTTTCGCTGGGGAAAGGATGCTGTCAGTTTCCTTGCTCAAACATGAACATGGAAAGAACTAGGAGAGAAACGGAAGGGAAGAGAGGGCGCAGAAGCAAGGTCGGTGGAACGGTTTGAGTGAAAATTAGACTTGGAGAGGAGAAAACGGGCGCGGAATCGGAGAGGCCTGGGCGAAGACATTCCCGAATGAACAAAAGAAAGCGAGGAGCAAGACACGAAATTAGAGCCCAAACGCGCGTGATAAACAAGAGCAGCAACGCGCCGAAGTAAAGCAGCAGAACCGTAGAAAAGCAAAGCACGAAACCAGGGCCAGGAAAGCGCGAGCAAGGAACCATAACCAAGGACACAATGGCCAAAGAAAGAACAACACCCACCTACTAACAGCCAAATCAACCAACTCCAAATCCACCTCCTCGTCCCTTTCAGACACCACCTTCCTCCCCCACGTCCCCCTCATCAACTCCCTAATCACATCCGCCACGTTATCGTCCATCACCGGCTCTTCCCATCCTTCTGGCCTGACATCCCATTTCTGCACGCGCGTGTCGATGAGGGCCCAAAGTTCGTGGTGGCCTGCTTGTCTCGGGGTCACTCCCACGTTGGTTAACCCCTGGGAGGAAGGGGGATGTCCGAGCGCGAGAGCAGTGATATACCCCGGGTCCAGCGCCGCCTGTGTATTAGAGCCCGAGAAAAAGGAGGGAAAGGAGAAGCGGCCAAAGAGTGGCGCAGCGGGGGGTTGGGCGAAGGGGTGTGATGCGATGTGATGTTTTCCGCCTTGGGAGATGAGGACGAGGCGGAATACACGGCCTGTGGAGGTTGAGGCGAAGTAAGTTTGGTCCTATTTTCTTTCGTTAGTGTATGAAGGGGGGGAGAGGGAGGGGCGGGGGGATGGGGATGGGGGAGAGGGACGTACATCACACCGAATCAACCCAGTAACGAGCTCCTCATCCGCAAGCTTCAACTCCGAACTCGTGTAATGTTCCCCCCCAGCCAACCCAATCCCAATACCATCCCAAAACCTAACCTGCCCGCTCACACTAAGCAACACTAACCCCGGCTCCCTCTTCCTATTACTCCCATACGGCACCAACTTATGAAACGGCGGCTCCTGCTGTCCCCCACTCAGGTAGGAGGGAGGACAAGAAAAGATATAACACGTCGGCACGCCCCTCACCGCCTGCGCATGCTGCCACACAAAACACGTATTTGCCGACGCAACAAGCGCGAACCCCGTCCCCGCGTCGATCTCCCCACTAAACGCATCCGCATAAACATCAGCGCTTTTCAGAACCTGTTTGACTTCGATCGGTAAGCCGGAGTAGAGCGCGACGCTCATCTCTTCGGAACGGACAAAGATGGAATCGTCTCGCTGGCCGTAGAATTTTATGTCTTCGGGGTCGATGAGGACTTCCATGGGGGAGGAAGTGGGGCGGGTGTGTCGAGTGGGGGTGCCGAAGCCGGACCCGTGGGTGTCGATGAGGGGGATGGCGTTAGTGAGTCTTTTGCGGAGAGGGGGTTCTGCGCCTCTGCGGGGTGTATTGGAGGAGGAAGGGTGTGCTTGGAGGCGGGAGGAACGGCGGGGCGGGGCGGGGGAGAAGGACGCCATTGCAGGCGGGAGGAGAGGTTGGGACGCGTTTGTGGCTGTGTTGGCTTTGCTGAGGTTGCGCCGGGTCACGTGAGGCCAGAGGTGGCCGGTTGTGTTTTTTCTCTGGTTTTTCGTTTATTTTTCTCTGGTTTTTCGTATATTTTTCTCAGAGACTCTCAATGGAATTATCTTGCTCGACTGGCTTCAAGGTGATCTTAGGAATAAGAGAACACTCTCTGGCGACTTGGAACTGGTCTTATCGCACTCCTCATAACACACTTATCACCGCGTTTCTTGCCAATTCAATTCCTCCCTCTCTCAACCCTGAACACGAGTGTCGATACCGACTACAGTTCATGTACACCCTTGGTCCGACGGAACGAGCTCTATGACGATTCATAAGAGGATATCTGCACATTCATTGTCAAGTTGGGAGACAAAGTTCCCAAGTTCCATCCCAGCGCATTTTAGGTCGTCGGTCGTCTTTTTCGAACGCAAGTTTGCAGTTCGGTACCAACAAATCTGCCTCCAAACGAGATTTGGAGCTTTCTACTTACACGCATGTCTTTAGGCGAGCGCTCGAAAGGTGGAGGTCTCGAGCGCTCCCTACTGAACGGCTGCAGTTCATGAAGAATGACCCTGAAGCTGAGTCGGAATCCAGGACTGACTCGTGTTTGAGACACGACTCGCTCGCACTTGGTATAAAGACTGCTATGTACAATGTCTTAACCCTCATACCTAACCAACGATGTCTCCCTCACAAATATCTGACATGTGTAACCAGGTAACAGCAACCACCCTCGACGAAGTGAGAGCAATCATGACTGTCAACGAAGAATTTACCGCGACGCCTAGTAGCCCCATCTCCCTCCTCCCACCCGAACTCCTCTCCATCACCCTAACCCTCGTCGTTCGTTCGTACCACTCACCACCTTTACCGGGTTCAACTTCATCATCCCCATCATCACCCTCACAAGCCGCACTCACCTCACCAACACCGACAAAACTCCTCTCCCCGTACATTCCCACCCCCTACCCTACTCTCATCGCTCTAACCCTCGTCTCCCGCCTCTGGCGCTCCACCGCCCTCGCCTGCCAACCATTCTGGGCAGCTGCCTTCCAGCTTCCCGCTATTTCGAGTCCTCGCTCTAGAAGGTTCTCCGACCTACAGGCAAAGATGATTCAGACGCGGATAGAGAAGACTCAGACGGACTCGATGCTCCAACGGATAGGCGAAGCGCCTCTCACTCTCCGCTTGTGCAGCGAGATATTCCATCTTCTCCGGTCAGAGCCATGGCTGCAAACCAGCCTCAGGAGGATGTTCGACCCCGAGAGATTAGAGGCGTTTCATTTCAAGAGCACGTTTAGGCCTACGCTCGAGGTCGGAATTGATATTGCATCATGGCCTGGGCTCCGTCCTTCCGATGACCACACCGGACGAATCTGTTTCCCTAAACTGCACACTATCGACTTGCACTCGATTTCTTACCCCACCGACGTGAGCGCGACGTTGTTGAATACGCTTCTAACCTCGGAGAAACCTGCGCTGAGAGTTCTTTCGCTCGATGCGTGTAGGGTACCGTGGGCCGCGTTCCTCCCCGCTCCCACCTCCGCCGATGAAGCCACACCTGCAGTACTTACCCATGATCAACCTATTTCTCCCCACTTCCCCCAAGCCCTAATATCACTAACCTTAAAACGATTCTTCCACCCCCGTCCCCCTCTCCCCACTTTCCTTGCCCTCATCGCCGCTTCGCGATCAACGCTGAGACATCTGGAGCTGGAGTACGCGCTACCGCAAGAGATGTATTATGCTTCGTTCGCGTCGCCGGAGATCTTCCAGCTCGCCTCCTCGGCCCGAGCCGCTTTGCCTGACGTGTCCTCGGGGGGTATGCAGGATGATTCAAGTTCGGCGTGGGGACCGATTCATCTCCCTATGCTGGAGACGATGGTGGCGAGGTGTAACATCCTCGCAATAAACAATCTCCTCAAGTGTATCTCACTCCCCACCACCACCGCCGCCACCACCACATCTAAACACCCTCTCCCTCGCCCCGCGACGGACGTAACATTCCACGTCGACGTCCCGAGCCTCATCTCCTCCCTCTCCGCCGATATCTGCGAGCAGGAAGAAGAGAGGGAGGGGTTGATCAGGGGTTTAGTGAGGTGGTGTATCAGGCGGTCGGGTGAGGACGTCGACGGAGATCGAGCTCGTGTGAGGGTGAGGTTGGACTCGGAGCACAATTCCAGTTCGAACGTACTCAATTTGCGGATCGGTGATGAGAGAGTGGGGAAGTTGGCGATCGAGTTCTCTCCGGTGGTACCGGTGGGTATGGTCTCTGGTGCGTTGGAGGGTTTAGCAGTGGAATACGTCGAGTATTAGCGCTATGTTATTTATGGCACAGAATCAAGTCTGGTCGCATTTCTTGCATTGTCGCCAGATGGAGTTTTCGGTAGCGCCTGGCTGGAATGATTAATACGATGTTGTACTTTGACATTCGGAGTTGAAGGCTGCGCAATATCATCTACTCCAAGAGGATGGAATGACCATCTTGCTGTGGTGGGGTCTATGCACTCGAGTATATGGTCCCTTTGATAAGGGTGCCAGGCGAGTGCCAGGTCACAGATGTACTATCATGTTGTGCTGAGAACGAGCATGGTGCACATGTATAAGATGGGAAACAATGACGACAGACCAGAGCCTTCTGCCCACTCCCTCCATCTCCAACTCACTTGTCGCCTCTCTGAGAACCTGCACCACGATGTCACTTTCAACCTCTTATACCCTCAGTGCTCTTGTATTGCTCGCCATGCTAGCAGGTGAGCAACAAACGTCCTTGCTCAACACTCTAGTCTCCTCACAACGAGCGATCTACAACCCCTAGACGCCTCGCCCGCACCAGCTCTGACAACAGTCACCCTATAAGGAGTCAGCAACAGCCAAGTTGAGCCCACCACTACCGACCCCGAGCTGCCTCGCATCACTGTCGTCGATGAGTCGCACAAGTTTCTCGGGGTTGACGAATCAGGCTCGGCGACGTACGAAGTCAAGCATAGGCTCGAAGATTTCGTATTCACTGGCGACTCGGCGACTTATACCGGTGGAGACAAGGGATTTTCGACGTTAGCAACTAGTGTAACCCGTGAGTAGTCAGACTCTATATCAAGTCTAGGTCCTCCTTTAGAAGGCAGCGGTACCGCAATTTACACTGGAGGTGAACGCCGAGAACGAGAACGAGGACGTCCGGACTTTGGGGCTCAACGAGGAAGTGGAGGGCGAGGGTCAGGGCGAGGGGGCTGGGGGCGAAAAGAATGGAGACGAGAGTGGGAATGGGGGAGAAGATGAGCAGGGTTCGGCGCCTGCCCTCGGTGCAAGCAGGGGGCTGGCATTTGCCACTGATACGTTGGCCTCCGGCTCTGCGCTGCTATTCCTTTGAGTGGAGGTTGGGATCATTCCCACAAGAGGATCTTTAAGACAAGGGGTTCATCTTGCCTTCTGTTACGTTTCGAGCTCAAATCTCATATTTCATGACCTTTGAATGTCAGACAATCTGTTGGCCCGCCTCACGGCTCTGATTAGCACGCGCTTGGAAGGTCGTTAGATAGATGTGTAAATGTCAGAGGTACATGCCAAACATGCAATCCAATACTCTGATGCAACCGCAAAAATCGAACCGCCCACCTATCCCACCTCACCTCCGTTTTTCCGCAACACCATCCCTCCACTTCCCTGCGCACCTCAGCGATCTCCTTCCCACACGGCAACTTGTTAAACGGCACACCTAACCCCTCGACCCTGGGCTCCTTCAACGGTTTCCTCCCTCGACGCGCGACGAACAACGCTCTGATGGCATGAACGACACCGAGAACGATATCTACATCTTTTGGGCCCACAGTGTAGCGTCGAGCTGATTCTGATTCCAAGGTGAGATGACGGAGTGCGGCTGCGGCAGGAGACGGGATGATGTTCGATTGCTTCGGATCTGTGTGTGAGGCCGCTTTAACGTCTGGTCCAATAGGTGAACAGCATTGGACGCACCTTTATCATCCTGACTGGAAGTAAACTGGGGCTTGATGCTCGAAGCGACTGATAGAACGCCAACGTCCCCGTGCAGACCTTGCAGGATCTCCGCAGCGGCGTACTTCCACCCCATTTACATAAAGCTTGGCCACAAACGGATGCCGCCGGAAGAACTCTCCCCAATCGCATTGGGAAAGCGGAGTTCCTTGCTCGCTATGGTGCACCACCCTCGCATAGACCTCCTCCACCCTTGTATCTGCAACCTGCCAAAACACGATGCACCTCCAGTCACATTTGCTGTTGGATCTGCACAGATCGACGGAAACAGCCGGGGACACAAGATCAAGATCCCACGGAGTGCGGGGATGGGCATATGCCGTATCGTTGGCAAGCACCTCTCCGTCTACCCGCTGTTGGCTGATCGCTAATACCATGCGGAGCTCGCCATCGAGTGTCCCCTTTTTTGCAGTGACACGGTGGAGGCGCTGTATAACGGATTGGCCGTAGTTAGACCAACAAGATCTAAGAGTGAGGTGTATGGATGCAAACCATTGACTGCGGGCCAGTGGCCTTTACATACGAGACGTAGACTTGTCGATGGGGGATGCGAGATCTTCGAAAGCAAACCACAGATAAAGGGTGAGTCTCCTGTCAGCCGCAGCGTAGCGAGCCGAGGGAGATCCGCGTGGAGCGAAGGATCATCTGGGGGTCGTAACGAGGGTCGGTGAAGCTGTCGCAGCAACGTGGGGTCGTTGAAAAGGGCAAGATGTTCAAGCTTGGGTGACAAATTGATGATGCGGAGTACTTCGACGACATATATCGTGGGCGCCAACTGGCTCAGCGTCCGGTGAACGAGGTTGGGGTAAGAAGGGATGGAGGCAGCTGATTCCCATGGAGAGTGGCAGAGTTCGATGAGCAAATTTTGTATAGAAGGTCGTGGAAAATTGAGAATGTGATGAGGAATTGCGAGATACTCTTCGAGCAAATGTCCACCGACCCGCATATCCTTGCAAAGCACAAAGATCTCGAGCAACGGCGTTTTCCCCATCGGAAAAGACTCTAAGAGTATATTTCGACGGCACTTATCCACGTACAAGTTGAGTTCCAGTAGCCTGGCGGGATCAAACAGCTGCGCTAGGCGTGATTCAGGTATGGGTGGGGCCCGGGAATCGGAGTAGAGCACACTGGGAGTGATCTGAGCAATGGGTATTGTATGAGTTTGACGCAGCTCTTGCCAATACATGAATTACTCACCCTCAGCCTCAGAGGCGCAACTCCAGACCTCGATAAGATTTCGGGAAAATGCGCGGACCTTACCAACAGAAGGAAACACAAGGGTGTCCAGAATTTCGGAGTATGAAGCGCAATCTGTCGCCACGTCGAGCAAACCATGGTGATTCGAATGTATTCTGACCATGTAGCATCGTGCGGATAGCTGTGTTCCAAGCTGTTTTCGAGCCCGTTGGGATGTTGGCCGATAAGGCTGTTCACTGCGAAAACCAATATGCTCGCCATGATTTCGGGCGGCAACCGAGTGATTGAGCATCTGGACGTGAACCATCCATGATGTGACTATGGATGTATGTAAAGATGAACGGGCTGGCGTGGTATGGACGATGGGGCAGTGTGGTCAATGTGGTGGGAGGGACGAAGAGTGGTAATGGGAGGTGGCAAGCAGGTCGCAAGCCACAGTTTATTAGTAAGTATTTACCTCGCCGCGGCCAAATTTGGGATTCAAAACGTTCCTGCTCATTGACACTCAGTGTTAGAGCGTTAGTACGTCAGGCCTCAGGCCTCAGGACTGAGTACTTCAGCTTTAGTACTCGCCTATCTCTGGATAATAAATTCAATAAGAGATTTCGGTCCCGTTGGGCTTGATAAATCGTGGATGGCAGTTGCCCTCTGTTGGGCACTCACTATATTGGACAGAGGACAAACGCTCAGGCACAGTAGATGGATGTGACTTAGTGTATTGTAGTTACCTATTGGACGGAGGACAAACGCTGTACACTAGGTTAGCTACAGTATGCAAAGCAATGTAGAGTAGAACCTTACCTCCGGCACAGTAGATGGATGTGACTGAGGAAGGAGGACGAGACGCGAGGCGAGAATGTATCTACGGATGACTAAGCGAATGTGCGAGGGACATAACTTCCAATACACTACTCAGGACTCCGAGTTGGCAGTAGCGCTGACAAAATGCGATTAATGTGATCCAGCGCAAGGGCCATCTGAGTCGAGCAGCTGAACGGTCAGATTTCCATACATTTACTAGAATATGTAAACACGTTCGGCCAGACCCTCCAATCCAGTCACATAGACTAACAAGACGGCTACTCCCAGCAAAACTCTGTCTTCCCACGACAAACCCCCTCCACTTCCTTCCGCACCAAAGATATTTCCTTCATATATGGAAACTTGCTGAACGGGACAGTTAATCCCTCTACTTTGAGGGTGCTCAATGGTGCCTGGTCTCGACGCGCGACGAACACAGCCCTGATAGCACGAGTAACACCGAGCGCAATGTCAATGTCGTCTGGGCCCACGATGGAGAGACAACGTAACCCTGAAACAAAGGTGAGGTGGCGAAGTGCGGCCGCGGGTGAGAGCAGCGATGCGACGTTGGAGTGGCTCGTATCTATGTCAGCCAGTCCCTCGTCATCCTGACTGGATGTTGACTGGGACTTGAGCGCCATATGCTTAAAGCCTCTCATGATCCGAGAGCCTATTGTCGTACGCTGATTCCCTGCTCCTAGATTGTCGCGCGAACGTGAGTCGGCTGGAACGCTGATGTCTCCGTGTAGGCCCTGCAGAATCTTGACAGCGGCATATTTCCACCCTGTTATGTGAAGACTGGATATAAACGGATGACGTCGAAAGAAGGCTCCCCAATTACACTGGGCAAGAGGTGTACCACGCTCGCCGCGATGCTCCAACTCTACACGAAGCTCCAGAAGACCTTGAATTTGCAACGCGCCAAAAAACGATGCACCTCCAGCCAGGCTTGCGGATGCTGCTATCCGCAAAGATCCGACAGACTTTATTGGGAGTAAGGATGGGAGTAAGGATGGCGCGCCACGATGTAGCTCTTCTGTGTTCGACGCTTGATTGTGCATCTTCAGCACCAGGTAGAGGTCGTCATTAAACATTGACATCGGCCCCTTTATTTGCAACGATACAACAGACGCGAGGTACAGCGGATTAGTGGTGGTGATGCCGACGAGATCTAGAAGTGGGGAGTAGGGGTGCGATCCTTCGACTGCGGGCCATTCGCCTTTGCAAACAATTCGCAGGTTCGTGGATGGGGGATGCGAGATCCTGGAAAGCAGGCCACAGACGAAAGAAGCGTCTCCTGTTAACCCTAGCGTCGTAAGCCGAGGGAGAGCTGCCTGGATGGAACAACCGTCTAGGGATGATGACGAGAAGTGATGATGCTGGGGCAGGAGCGTAGGGTCGTTGGAGAGACTGACATGTTCGAGCTTCGGTGACAAACTAAGGATGGAAAGCACTTTCACGATCGGTATATTTGGCGCAAGCTGGTCCAATGTGAGATGCACGAGATTGGGATAAGGTGGGATAAAAGCAGCCGAATCCCATGGGAAGTGGCAGAGCTTCATGCGCAAAACTCGTAGGGAAGGTCGTGGGGAGTTCAGGATGTGCCTGGGGGTTTCCAGGTAGTCGCTTGGCGAATGACCGCTGACCTTTGCTCGCTCACTCTCGCCAAGGACGAGTATCTCAACAACGGAGTTTCTCCCTTCGGAAAGAACTCCAAGAGCATCTCTTGAAAACCTGGCTCAGCGTGCGAATTGAACTCTTGTAGTCTGGCAGGGTCAAAAAGCTGCGCTAGACGTGATTCAGGGATGAGAGTGATGTTAATCCAGCTGCTGGGTGCGATCTGAGCGGTGAGCACTGGATGAGTTCGACACAACTCTTGATCACAGACGAATCACTGACCCTCAACCTCAGAGGCGTAGCTCCAGACCGGGATAGCATCTCGGGGAAACGCTGGAGGTTTGCCAACTGAAGGAACGGTAAGGACGACCAGAATTCCGGAGTAATGAGGGCAGTTTGGCGCCACGTTGAGCAAACCATAGTGATACGAACGTGATCCGACCAGGTGGGATCGAATGGATAAACGTAGTCCTGGTTGTATCTGTTTCCGTTCGAACATCGGTCGACCAGGTCTTTCACTGAGAACACCAGTATGCTCGCCAGAACCTCTGTCGGTATTAGGGTGATTGGACATGTTTCAATTTCCATGAGCTAGTTATTGGGGGTTGGTAGTAGGAGTGACGGAGGCGGTACTAGCGGTGATGAGGGTGCGGTGAAAGCAAGGCGATGATGGTACACGTGTCTTTTCTTGGTCCTCATCACCCGCACCAAACTCGCACCAGCTCCGAGCGGGTTTGTACCGATTGCAGCCTTTCCCGGTGGACTAGCTTTCCTCCCACCTCCCCAGATCACTCCTAGAGGATAGCTCATGGATGCAATCCATCAAATTCATTCAGAATCCCCGATTTCCTCACTTCCTCCAGAACTCCTCTCAAAGATCCTGGTGTTCGCCATCAGGGCCGATGACTTCGTCGTATTCCAGTTTGGACTCACAGGGCTTTCCCATGATATTCTACTCGCAGCTGGCTTTGGAATTCATCCTAAGTGGTCAGCCCATGTCCAGCTCAGACTCGTGTGCACAACATGGCGCCAGACCGCCCTAGCATGCCCTGAGTACTGGACATCGACGCCTTTCCTCCATCTCACTGGCTGCTCCAATTATCCCAAGATGCTAGCAAGAACGGGAGCTGCGCCCTTGACATTACGACTCAATCGGGTACATGTATCGTATCTCCAAGTTGGCATCAGCGAGGAGACTACCACACCGCGCAGTGTATCCGTTGCTCAGCTGCAGGAGCTATTCGACCCCACGAGGCTACAGCAGCTTCGGTTCTACGCCGGTAAAAACCTCCAGACACAGGTTCTTGCGCACTTTCCAATTGGCGAGACGCCTCTCCTGGACACGCTCACTTTATCTCCCCTGGTACCAGCCAGCAGTCGGGGCGGTTCACCCGCGGTGTCCAGATTCCTCCAGATTCCCGTCCATCTCGTCAATTTACCACGACCGAAATTCCACTCTTTGCACCTCGCGTGGTGTAATTCGCCTTGGACGCTCGCGTCGTCCTCGACCCGGCTCTATTCCAATCTCGTACATCTAACCCTCGCTCGCTTACAGTAACCATGCATCCCGATGCAGATCATTCTAAATATCCTCGCTCACTCTTTCAAACTCCAATTTCTCGCTCTCGACGATACAGAGTACCCCGGTATCACGGCATCCTTCCACCCTTCCCTCCGATACCGAGCCGAACTCGGTCACACTTCCCCACCTCGTACTCCTGCGTCTCAAAGGCGACTTATCCTTCGTACATGGACCATACGCTCGCATTATCCATCCAGCGAGCATGAAGCTCAGATTCGAGTTCACACGTTGGCAGGATCTCACCGTTCCAAAACCATGCTTACCCCTCTTTGATCTATGTGGTATCACGACAACGACCTCCCATGACCGCGCTCCTCGCGGCGACGCCTCGGTCATGTCCGTCGTTCTTGGATACAACCAATGAATCTGGATCGCCCTGGGAGCAGAGATTTACACGCAAGACGCAATCGTTTCGTTTTCACATACCTCCCACGCATCCCTCTGGATCTCCGGAGTTCTAGCGCCCGAGGACCGGCTTTCGTTGGGCTTTCCACAGGTGCAGGGCATCACTTCCCTTTCTATCGATGCTTCGCTGGACAGTGATTTGTTGTTGGATGGGGGAGATCATCTGGTGGAGCTGCTGAGGAACCATCCAGAAGTCACCAGGCTCCATTTTCGAGCCATGCCGACCAACATGTCGCATGTCTTTCATGCACTGAACGGCGGTGCCATGCCCATTGGTGTTGGGGATGACGCCTCACTGGATAATCAGCTCGACATGAGCCATGCCCAGGTGCCTCTCCCTTTTTCAGCCCTTGTATCTCTCACCGTCCACGTCCAACAGGGGGATCGCGCACTGACCCTCGCAGAAGACACGTCGCTATACACGCTCTCCAGATAGATTTTACTTCGTCGCACCAAGACCAGCAATACAGAGCTCGTCGATCTTACTCTGATAGGAGATACGGGGATAAACCTGAAGAGGGTTCTTGAGCTTTGAGAGCTCGCGGTGGGTGTTCATGGTGGTCGCACGTTGATTGGCTGGCCTCTCCGTACATAGGGGACGTTCAAATGAAGTATCCCACGCGTAACGTAGATCATACTAGATGCTTTGGTGCCTGTAACTCTGTCATGGGAAACATGACTGGAATATCGTGTCGCCTCTTGTACATAATAGCCCGCGTCGGACGCAGCGTGAAAACGTAGACAAATCTATACACCGAAACAAAACATACAAACATTCTCGATACAGTGGACCTAGCCCAAAAATACACCTCCTCTCGTTTACATCAACGCCCAACCCACAAACGCTCCCAAACCCCACCCCATCCATCTTCCCCTCCCACCCCTCTTTTCCCTCATACCACGCACCCCGCTCTCGCTCTCACTCACCAGCCCACCTTTCACTCTCCCACCTCTCTGCACGTTCAACGACTCCCCACACATCCCGCTCCCTGCAAGGTCCGGAGAAGGAACGAGGATGATGGGAACGCCGCCCTTGGAGTATTCGACCTGGATGAGTCCTGAGGCGCCGATAACCCATTGATGGCAGGTGATAATGCTGGGATGAGCTCGTCAGTATGTATGCTCACTGAAGACGAGAAAGGGACATAGTGATGGAGAGGGCAGAAGGGACACAGGAGAAGAGAGACGTAGAAAAGAGTGGGTAGAAAGAAGGGACAGTTGCAGAAGCATCATGAAGAAAGGCAGGGTAGTCAAAGCCCAGGACGTCGAAGCGAAATAGGAAGAAGGAGCAGGTAAGAAAGACGAGAGAGATGAAGCGAGTAGGCGGGGAGAAGGGTGCAAAGAGGAAGCACGTAGGAGAAGAAGGACGCGGGAGAAGAAAGACGCGGAAGAAGAGGAAGGATGCAGGAGAAGAATCACGTAGTAAAGAAGAGACATACTCAGTCATAGCAGTACTAGGCTTGAACGACGTCTTCGCATTGATCGTCGCTTTCCCATTGGGCTGCACCAGAACCATCGTCAGTCTTGTGCGATTCCAACCCATGATCCCATTGGCATCCATAAATCAAGTACTCACAGGCGACCCAATAGTCGTCAATACAGAAACGACATACCCCTTCTGTATGACGATCGCAAATTCATTCACACTAAGCACCTTTACCGGATCGACAAGCCACTCTGGAGTCGTGCGCACGAGGAAGTTACGGAGCTACAAAGTATGACAGCGCTGCACTGACAGGCGAACGAAGAGCGATAGGCAAACCTGGTTCAACTGTTGAATCAACCGATATGACGCGCCCTTCTCGTACTTCGACGGCCACAGCGGTTCTCGATTATGCTATAACAAGCCAAGTCATCTTCAGTGAATATGTCGAGCACCAAAGCATAAGCAACGACTCACCGGATCCGCGATACCACTGAACCCTTGCTCCTGCCCATAATACACGATCGGGATCCCATCGGTCATGAACGTCCATGCCATCGCGTTGTAGAGAGACTGCGGATCGACGGAGCTGTTGTGCCACCGAGGGAGATCTTGGTTCTCGAGGAAGTTGCCGAGCACAGTGAGGTCCTGCAGGGACAGCGGGGTCAGTCCCCAGACCACAAAAGGACGATCGCAAGAAGTGTAGATATGGCCAATGGAACCGGGAAAGATATCAAGGAGAAGACGAAGATAGGGCCCTGAACACACCTTGAACTTCCTCCTCTCCTCCCCCAAAACCTCCTCCAGCGCCGACGCATTCTGCGAACCCGGAATCATAAACGCCTTCTGGAGCGCACCATACATAGGATAGTTGAGAACCGAGTCGAGCGCCTTCGGACCTTGGAACGACGCTGCAAGACTAGCAGGCATTAGCATCAGACGTTGAAGAACACGGATGAGCGAGAAATGGTAACTCACTCAACGTCGTCCCCGTACACCTCCCCGATACAAAACACCCCCGCCGGTCCACAAAACTTGGGCCAAAAGTCCGGCTCGACATGTCTCCAAAGAACGATTCAGATTAGTTCATCATCGTGCCGAAACAGAACAAACGCACTTCGCTGCATCGATCCTGAACCCATCCACCCCCCACTGCTCGACAAACGCCTTTGCCCACTCCCCATACGCCCTGATAACGGAAGGATTGCTAGTGTCGACATCAGGAAGCGTGACGCGCGTGTCGCCCATCCAGCAGTTGCGTTCCGAGTCGGGATTGCCGTATTTTACGGGGCAGTAGTTGTGGTAAAACGCCTGAAATTTTGGTGAGGGACGGAAGGGAGATGGAGGGGAACGTGCCTACAGCGTCGTTGAAGAGGTACTGGAAAGCGATAGGTTATGAGTCTTGAGTGCTGAAGAGAGACGAGCAGGAACGTACTGATGAATAATCCGGCTCAGTAGAGGTAGCCATGACGTTGTTGACCACGATATCCACCATGATGTACCTGGTCGACCATGCTCATATCGGTGAAAGAACTCGAAAGCTTCCAAAGGAGGTGACACGTACATATCACGCCTATGCAGCTCGTCAATCAGCGCCTTCAGATCCTCCGCCTTGCCGAACCGGTCGTTGAGCTTGGTGATATCCGCCATCCAATAACCGTGGTAAGGGTCTCCATAAGCGGTGCGAGGACCCTGGTAGTTCTGGTTCACAGGGCTAATCCAGACTAAATCACGGTCAGAACAGTGCAGTTCGAGATGATAGCATAACGTACTAGCTGTGAAACCAGCGTCCTGAATGTAGTCCAGATTCTCGCGGATTCTGATGCATATAATGAGCAAATTACTCCTCAAGACGCGCATATACCCAGGTTCTGAGCAAAGCAGACGAAAGTAAGAGGTGACGTACGTGTTCCAGGTTCCACCGCACCAGGTTTGCGCGCCGGTATCGCAAGTCGTAGGATCTGCTCCTGCTGGAAGGGCAAAGCGGTCTGTTAGGATCCTGTAGGATGCGAAAACGATGTCAGTCAGGACTCCTTGGCATTGATGATGCCCGAAGAACCGCACTGGTAGATCGAGCGACCTCGCCACTGCTCAGCAGTAGCACCAAATGCTGTCGATGTCAGCTGGAAGATGCAGGCGAGGAGAGGAAGAAAGGGCATCATTTCTATGCCTCAAGCTGAAAGGAGGAAGAAAAGGTTGGACGAATGAACGCGGTGGTTTGTAGTACTGGGTGGGCGGCGAAAACTTGGACGCTGGGTGACGTGACGGTGGGCGAAAGCTTCTAAAGGTCGACGAGCAGTCCTGCTGGCGAAGACTGAGTGCTTAGAGATGGTTGTAGGAAGGAGAAAGAGACGAGATTCGGTGAGACAGGTGCTGATTCGCGTTGTCCATATGCAGAAATGGGTGGGTCTGGGATGGGCGCATGGCAGTCGGCACACGACGAATCGATACTGACGAACAGAAGCTGTCTCAGCTGCTTCAGTCGTACTAGATCAGTCGTGAATCGTGGGATACATGGCTTTGCATCGATAAAGAGCACATTGGATTCGTCTCAGCTGCTTCATTCGCACTAGATCAGTCGTGAATCGCGGGGTACATGGCTATGCATCGATAAAGAGCACATTGGATTCGGGTGCACCAGGAAGAACATGGTGGTTGAGGACAAGAGGGACCACCGCCAGGAAAAATGATTACTAGTAGTGACCGTAATGTGATCGTTACTGATGACATCAGTAAACTCGGGACTGTCACTGGTCAGTGAACGCCACAGCTGCCCAACCTCTTGTTCTCGACCACCACCACCACCACCATGAAGTGCACGTAAATGCCACAGCAAACTGACCCTGCTTACGCTACGCGACTATCATCCGTACCAGAGTACTCTGTTGGATCCAAAGTGCGCGTCGCAGGCCGGTACGTTCCGCCTCGAACTTACATGATCCAACCCAATTAACGCACTTCGTCAGCATTCTATCTTACGACTCAAGTAACGTCACTATCCTGCTTGTAGACGGGCGAATTGGAATACGAATCAACGTCTCTCTTTGCCTAGCGGATGACTCTCATGCTTGGTTGAGCAGTAAGCTGGCGCAGGTGATGATAATTGGACATCTTGAGCAGCCTGACGTACGTTCCGTTATTTACAATCCGACTACCTCATCAGTGGAAGGCTTCTGCTAATCGTCAAATCACAGGTATCTAATATGCCACCCAGAACCGCGAAGAATGGCCTGTTCGACGTGACGATCGTTCAATCAGTAGTGATGAACGCGATCTTGGTTAATCCTGTTCCTGAGCTCGACATCGGGCTATGGAACGCCTCGCTGGATGAGATGGAGAGAGTCTATCAGTAGGCAGTTTTAAGCATCGTTCTAAGTTATATGTACAAGGTTGGAACCAAACTATTCGTACCACCTCCAGCCCCATGAAACTTTGCCGCCCATGAACTCGACACAACGACTTCGGAATATTAAATTATTATTCTTCAATGGTCACGTTAGCGTGTTCTTTCTTAACCGTTGACGTCCAACTAAGATCCATATTCCCAACTCTCATTCCGCTCTTCCATGCCCCTAAACGAGCACAGTCGGTCTCTGACGATGAAGATCATACCGTCCACCCACCCAAGAAACCACGCAAGGACCTGCGCACATTCAAGGACAGAGACGGGAAGATCCAGGCAACGTATACGTGGCCTGAGGCAACCGACAACATCATCGCCCTCCGTACCCCTGCCCTGCCAGACTCGGACGTCCCTGAGGCCGTTTTCCTCGCATCTCGAGCGGTTCTCTGCCGAGATTCAGAAGTCTTTCGGGATATGCTGTCTCTGCCGCAAACGGATTCGTCGACGTTAACGCAGGACACCTACGAGGAGTACCCTATGATTACCTTATAAGACCATCCTCACGACTTGCATATCTTTATGAAAGCTACTCATAACTACATTTGCGTGATACACATGATCTTCTCGCCTTTTACTCAACGCTAACACGTCGCATGCTTGCGCGCCAGGCTCTTCACACTGTCTCCCAGGTCGAAAGAAGTCTCTTCCTTGACTGCGCTTCTACGCCTCAGTCAAAAGTACTCCGTCGGCCAGTTGAGGCAGCGAGTTCTGGCTGATTTGTCAGAGTTCATACCCTCAGGCTCGTGGGACGATTTCCAATCTAAACGCAAGCTATATCGTGCGCGCGTGTGCACATTGGAGAGAGTATCTCATACTGCTCCTCTTGTTGCTGGTCTTCTTGCTGCCGTCGAGGATGCGAATTACCCATTGCTTCTCCCGTTTCTGATGTACAAGTATGCCAGGTACTTTGGCCAGAGCCTGCTCTGGGGCGCAACACTGTCCTCAGGCCAGCCGTTAACTCTACCAGCCGAGGGTGACGACGCTCAGGCTCAGCCTGAACACCTCCCCTGGTTTGTGAGTGCAGCGGCGAAGTCCCATTGTTTTTTTTTTCTTTTTTGTTTCTGGGGTTTCATAGAACGGTGAGGTAGCTAACCCCTTACATCCTTGTACTAGTCTACAAATTGTAGGGCGAAGCCCGTCCTACCCAATCCCTATGAGAAAGTGGTGACCTACGGAGTCTGACTTGGTTCACTTCTTCACGAACCCTGTCTTGACGATCAGCCGCCGCCTTGGTTCGTCAGCGACGCTTCCCGGTTCCGCTGCATACGGTTACACAGCAGCTCGCGCAAGTTTGGAATGAGCGTGTTCCAGATGGCTATGATAGCGTTTCCCGACACCGAGACGTGCGCCTCCCCAAATGTATGCGCCGCCTACGCCTCAAGTCGCCACGGTCCTACCGAGGGCTCTTCCGACGAAGCTGCGGAAGTTCTAGAAGGCTACGCGGAGGGGGCAGTTCCCTTCACTCATATAGAATGATATCTTCCTCATAGCACCAATGCCACTGTGACGCTGTGCGATCCATGCGTCGAGACGCTGAAGTTGCCTGGACCCTCTCCTTGATGTTGCATGGGAACAACTGCCATCGTATATGGGGCTGGGAAGTTGGGAAGACCTGCGAGCGCGGTCCTGTGATGAGTAGTTCAGATTCTGGTAAGCCGCCACGATTCACTGAACATCACTTGCTCTGCTCATTAGTACTTTTCGCTGTGTATCAGAAGAACCCCTTGAACATGAGTTATCTTCTTGTAGAAGCTGGCGATCTAAGTAGACGTATAATACCCTTTCACTTACGATATACCGTACAGTGATTCAATCCGCTTTATGCTCAATCGATGTGACGACAGGAACAGACTCACGTCGCAGTGTGCCTACGAAAGCATCAGATACAAGGCGAGCCACGCGAAGCGTCGACAAACGCAACAGACCATCAAGATGGTGCGGAAGGAGGTCATTAGTATCAGCAGAATAGCATAGAAAGCGAGGTATATGTACACATGCAGACACGGGCAGTAGAGCGGACCCATCCCACCAGCGACCGATTCCACCGAGACGCACAGCGCCTACTTCCGTCTCCTGCTCCTGATCCAATCCGGCGTCACAGCATTCCTGCACCTCCCAGCAAACCTCGACCACTCGACCCTAGCACCCAACATCACACCAGCAAAGTTCCGTCGCCTCCAAGCCGTCGTATACATATGCATGCGATCCTTCTCCTGCGTCACCCACTGCTTGTAGAACTCGGACAGGGCAGCTTCGCGGTCGGCTACGCTGGCTTTCGCCGGGAGGCAAGAGAGCACCGTCTCAGTACCAGCTGCGAACCGTGTGTTGCTCTATAAAAGCGCCCAAATGTCAATAATGCTGCGCTAACGGAAACCGAAAAAACGCACATCCAGCCAAAAGTCATGATGGAACAGCTCCGTCTGAACGCGATGCAGTCGCCACTGCAGCTCTATATCCGTATGCCGTGCTGGTTCGTCGTGGGAGAACTCAGATAGGGAGTATGGGTGGGTCTTGGACGTGGATGCGCCTGCGGTGAGCGCTCTGGATGCAGGGGAAGCGGGGATGTCGGAGTAGAGAATTGGGCGGAGGTTGGTAATTGGGTGTAAGGGCCCTACGAGGTCTCGAGCTGTGGGCCGTGTAGTGTGGAGAGTGCGAGCGTGGAGTTGAGCTCGCTGGGCAAGCTTTTGGACGGGAAACATGTTGGGAGGTTGGTGGGAGGAGGCAAGGGTCAGAGTGATCGGCCAGGCCGAGTCTGGCCATCAATTCGCCTGCGTCGGCGTCAAGGGAGGGAGGTTGCAACTTGTGCGTAGCTGCGCTGTACATACTGCCAACGGACTACTAGGACTCCAAGGACCTAATCACATTTATTTACACGAGCGGATGAGGCATGTTAATGTGCGGTTACTGTAGCAGTGAGATCATTAGTGACCAAAGTCACCGACAACCGTGGCTCCTGCAGTGCGACTGTCATGTTGACCTCTTCGCGCACGGATCTCCAACTAGTAATCATTGCTTGAGCCAAATGGTAGTAACCTGGGTCAAGAATGGTGCAGCGCGTTTGAAGAAGTACAGGCAACTGGGTATTAAACCACACATCCCGCACCTCAGATGCAAGACGACAATCTCATGGATGATTACAACGAGTTTCTGTTGCTTACCAGCGAGGAGCAAGAGCGATTATTTGGGCATGGTGCCGCAGATTCTAGTACCAACGCCGGTTCTCATCAGTTCCCCAATCCCCTTGTCGTGAAGTACCCCGACCCTCTTGCTGGTGGGCCGGTCCCCAATCAGTCAGCGCCCACAAACACCTTTTGTGCATACCAAGCCACCTTTGGCAACCCCGAAGAGAACATCTATCATCCATACCGCTCAAAGCTGGACTGGAATCTGGCGAACTGGGCTAATAGACGCAACCCAGGGTCTAACGCTCTCTCGGACTGTTGGCCATTCCTGGCGTAAGTTATCATTACAATTTGCCTTGTCTCCAACGCTAACTCATCTGCGCATGCTGTGTCACAGGTTGTCGAAAAAATTGACCTCTTCTACTTGTCATCACCCGAAATGAACAAGATTGTCAACGAGTCACTCCCAGATCCGGCAACATTCCTGCGCGAGGAGGTTAGCGTGAAAGGGGCAAAATTGGACGTGTATTCGCGTGACCCGGTGGAATGCTTGAGCGAGCTATTCGGCAAGCCTGAGTTTGCGCCATACCTTCAAACAGCGCCTGAGAAGTACTACAAGGACGAAACAATGAGCGAGCGGGTGTACCATGACACTAATACGGCGACGTTCTGGTGGAACGCTTAGGTACAAGCCTGATCCGACTACGTTCATCTTTGCATCATTTCAGAGTCGTGACGCTATCGATTTCAGGCCAAGCTCGATGCACGCGGAAAACAGGGCGCCACAATTGCTCCTCTCATCTTCGCGTCTGACAAGACTCAGATCATCCTGTTTTGTAACAAGGCCGCGTACCCAGTCTACATGACAACCGCTAATATTCCGAAGGAGATTCAACGTAAGCCATCCAGTGGGGCTTGGGTGCTGGTAGGCTATCTCCCGGCAACAAAGCTGGAGCACATCATCAACAAGGCATCACGACGACGCTGCATGTCGAATCTTTTCCATGCTTGTATGCGGCAAATTGTTGGACGTCTTGAGACAGCTGGAAATGATGGTGTCATGATGGCCACAGGGAATGGCACCATCTACCGTGTACATCCCCTTTTTGCAGCATTTGTGGGTAATAACCTAGAGCAGGTGCTCGCAGCATGCTGTAAGACGGGTCTTTGCTTTTGCTGCACGGTGCCTCGAGACAAGGTTGGAGAAGGTACAGAGGAGTACCTTACACGTAGAATTGTCCCTATCCTGGAAGCTCTCTCCAACCTTGATGACGACCTCGACCACTTCTTTGAGGTGTGTAAGGAACATGGTGTCAAACCTGTTCTTGATCCGTTCTGGCAGAACCTTCCCTTCGCCAACATTTATGTCTCCATCACGCCCGACCGTCTTCATCAGCTGTACAAAGGGGTTTTCAAACATATAAAAAACTGGATTATCGAAGCATACGGCGCCGCCGAGATCGACGCGCGCTGTGCCTGCCTGCCACCCAACCACAATATCCGACTCTTTCTGAAGGGTATCACTTCGTTGTAGCAGATAACTGGTCAGGAGCACGACCAAATCTCCTGCTTCCTCTTGGGAATCCTTGCCGACTTGCCTCTTCCAGGACGAGAGTCGCCATCACGACTAATCCGCGCTCTCCAAGCGTTGCTTGACTTCCTCCTTCTCGCTAATGCTCCCCATACCTGACATCAATCCAGCGCCTTCAGGAAGCATGCCAGCGATTTTCACGACAATAAAGACATCTTCGACAATCTTGGCATTCGATCCAACTTCCGACTTCCAAAACTCCACGCGCTCAACCACTGTCCCGCTTCTATTCGATACCTTGGCAGCCTTGACAACTTCGACACCCAGTACACAGAACGACTCCATATTGACATGGCCAAGGACGCGTATCGCGCTAGCAATCACAAAGACGAATACCCTCAGATGACGAGGTATCTTATTCGACAGGAGAAGATGAGTAAGCATGCAAAGTACATTGAATGGCGACAGAATGGCTCGGCTCCGGTACCTCTCATCGATAGTTCCTGGCTCTCGCCCTGCCTCAGTCCTCGCCGCACTCTCACAATGACGAAGCACTCTTCTGTCCGTGTAGTGTCATTAGCTACGTTGACGGACACAGCACTGGATCATCGCGCGTCGATGCTTGATAGCGCGTTCCAACGTTTTGCCATAGAGCACCTTCACCCAGAGCTCATCCGTCGTCGCGGCTCTTTCGAGGAGAACGCGGAATGGCTTATACTCAGCTTTGATCGGGTTTCCACATACCACAGGATCAAGTTCAGGTCAATCAATAATTACACACAGAAGACCAGCACTGTCGACTCCATTCATGTTCAGCCCCGGCGTTTAGATCGC
Organism: Pterulicium gracile; assembly: GCA_004369125.1. Taxonomy (NCBI): domain Eukaryota; kingdom Fungi; phylum Basidiomycota; class Agaricomycetes; order Agaricales; family Pterulaceae; genus Pterulicium; species Pterulicium gracile. The sequence continues at coordinate 21,877 of ML178836.1, forward strand.
TACAAGCAGGTTATACCAGCTCGCTTCGACACAGCACTGGTGCATGTGAACGACACGTCGAGGGAGCTGAGCTATCTCACAGATTCGTCATGATTGCCTCATATTCTAGTTCAGCAAGCTGCCGAACGCCGCCTACAACAGCCTATCTGGGCAGCTTCCGGAGGCTGAGAGACCGGGGCCGTTCTTTGCCTATGTATAATGGTTCTTCCCTTTCCCCACAACGCCGCACCCGACCATGGCATGTACCACGTCAAGTGTTCGCTCACTGACGGTGGTTGCTCGCGACTGTGTGGTGTCATTGATGTGCGTCGAATTCTCCTCAGCGTACAGCTAATCCCGCGATTCCCTGCCGGTGGTATCCCGGACGGCTGGACTAGCTCAAATGTCCTTGACAAACACACTGACTTCTGGTTCGGCGAGCTCACAAATGATCATGTATACCGGTCGCTCATGTAGTCTCTGATGATGTCGAGAGCCTTCATATCACTTATCCACAGGTTTTCGTGACGTGTTTAGTCTATTCTCAATATGTACCTTTACTTGAGACTTCACCAAAGTTACACATCTTCTCCGCCACGCACGCCGATTTGCACTCCCGTTACGAATCTCCCGAGTCGCACGACCCTCTCTGGTGTTTGCGTTCTGTCACGAGTGAATTCAGTCTCTACACGACTGTTTCCTAGGCGTCCGGAGAACGACGATGCTGTACGATACTTACCCCAACGCCGGGGGATTCCATCGTAGTTCAGGACTATGGTTTTTCCTGATGCTACCGTCCTCCCCGGATCCTTCGTTCCACCGCCAACCACGGCGTTTGCTATGTCCATGGATCCCTTCGCTTCTACAAGCACCGCAGCGACCCCCAGCGTCAGATCCACCATCTCACCGCCTCCGCCGACCTTGAGCTCCACCCCATGACCAGGCACACTCTTCCCCATGGTACCCCCGCCGTTCGGCACGTGGCAGACGACGAATGTACCAGGAAGCACGTAGTTCACGTTCAAACATTTCGTTCCACCGCGCGACGCACCTGCTCCAGCTGCTCATGACTCGGACTTCAGGTTTCTGGATTCTTCGCTGATCGCTTCGTTGGACAACACGGCGATCCCTAATCTCCGGATTGAAGGCACTCAATTGCAAAACACCTACCCCTCTTCCCAGAATAGTTACTTCTCATCCTCATCCCAAGGCCAAAATATCTCCATTCCATCTAGGCCATGTCGACCAATTCAATACCCCCCCGTTCGATGCCAACACTGAGTTCGATCTCGAGGCGTTTGTGAAGAAGTTCCCGCTGGAGGCAAATGGATTCGACTTTGATCTCAGCAACGTTCCTGCCCCGTTCATGCCATCAAAGTTCGACGCGACGGCTGAGTTTGAAACAGGCGTCATGTAATCAATCATTGGGGTCAATGAAATCGAATACTGTATCGAGGAAAATGCGCTATGGACTCTGCTTTATTGTTCTACTCACCTTTCAACTTTCTTTGCACTTGTATCACTTGTCATTGTTCTACTGCTGTGTTTTTCCTTTGGGCGTTGAGGCACACCTCGACGAGTTGTTATCTGTTGTTCTCTAGTGTTCTTTTTACTGTCGATTATCTGTGCTATCATAATGTATGTACACTCGTCAGTCGTCGTCACTCAAGCTTGCCGAATCCTACTCCTCGCTGCCTGCATGGAGCAGACTGTCCTATCGCGATACATCACTACTAAATCTAAACTATAAATCAACAAGAACAGACATGTGCGACACCGTACTAGTAGTGTACGAACAAGATATAACAAGGACCAGAAACAGATCGTCGAATGCTCATATCACAACGCCCAGAAAAATGAGTCGCCTCGACTCATCCCTTCACCTCATCAGCCCACCGCCCAACACCGACGCCAACTCGCATCGGCATTTCCAACATTCCCCACACCTCCGCGTACAACGCTTTCTTTCTCTCATGAGCCCGCATGGCAACCTCGCCTTTCAGCGCATCGAGTAAGGGAGAAAGCTTCGCTATCTCCCCGGCGATGAGCTCTGCGATACTCGGCTGGAGATCCTCCAGCGCAAGTGCTGCGAGTCGCTCGTCGATCTGCACATCCTCCGCGCCCTCGTCCATCGCCTTATCTTTATCCTCACCCGAGGACTTCTGCGTCCCTGCCAAAACCTCCTCAATTTTCTCCCTCAGCCCATCAACCAAGATCCTCATCTCCTCCACCTCCCTCCTCTCCTCCTCCGCAACACCAACCAACAACTCCCTCTCCCTCTCCAACTCGCTCACCCTCTCACCCATCATCTCCAACCCCCACCCCCGCTCTCCACTACTCTTAATCAGCCCAGCGACCTCGTCCGTAAACCCTTCGAAATCCAACTCGGTATTCGCCAACGCCCCCTTCATCTTATCGAGTGTCCACCATGACGGCTGACCCATGTTGTCGAGGACAACGCCAGGATCGTCAGCGGAAAAAGGGAGGCCTTGAAGAGACGACGAAGCAGCTTCGTCCGCAGCTGCGCACGCAAGCGCAACAGTCTCCGTCGTATCGTCCCTCTCCGACTCCAACATATCCTGCACCTCATAAACCTCATCATTCGCTCCAAACGCACGAGCCGTGAGCTCAGCGAACGACGCGGGAAGTTGTCGAGCAACGCGAGCGGGCGTGAATTCGTCTTCATCTTCATCTTCCCCTTCTCCGGGAGCCCCCCGAGTCGACACGGCTACGAACGCAGCTGTCGCTGCCTCCTCCGCTGCCACTCCCTCCCGCGCTGCCTCCGCCTGTTCTTCCTCCCTCACACGTGAATCCTCCTTAGCTTTCTCATCCATAGCGACGACACCAGCTCCCCACGTCCCGCTGACCAAAGTACTGATTTGACCCGCGTACCCCTCCACCAGCCCCTCCCCCCACTCTGCCTGCCCTCGTCGGAGGGAAAGCTCTTCGTCGTGCGCAGCGATGAGGAAGATCATATACTCCAATTCGCACGATGCTGCGATATTCGTCGCGGAGGATGTCTGCTTCGTGGATGAAACGGGCGTGGCGGAGCGCGAACATGAACGGGACCGCTCTTCGTTCTTCACACCCGGACGTTTGCCCGACATGCGCTGCAAAATCGCAGCGCCTGTAGACGTGCCATCGAGAGGGGGTTCGTCGTCTAGACCTGCGTGATATATCGGAGCGAGGGAGACCCGCTTAGCGATGGCGGTGGCGACCTCCGCACGGGTGTGGGTGATTTGTGTGGATACGGCTGTGATGATTAGGCTGCGAAAGAAACAAATGATCAGAAGTTGGACAGGAGGGAAGAGGAAGGCGAGGGAGCGTACTGCATTAACCGTCTGCGCAACTTCTCCTCCGTCAACGCCGATAGATCTTCCTCAAACACGAACGCGTCGGGATCTTGCGGCACCGCATCGCCGTCCAGTATGCCGACCTTCGTATCCACCTCCTCACCCACACCCACTCCCCGCCTCGAAGAACTAAGAGATGGCCCAAGCATCGCCTCCAACGTCGCTTCGCTCACCGCCCGACTCTGTACAGGAGTAATCACCATCCGCTGCCGCTCTTCCACCTTCAAAGCGGCTTCCCTATGCGCGCGGAACGCCAGAAGCGGAGAGATAAACGGTTCTTCCTCCCACTCCCCCTCCTCCACCACGTCGACGTCGACTTGACTCCTCGCACCCCTTCCCCGTCCCCTACCCCGCGAACCTTTCTTAGGTCTGCCTGGTCTTCTCTTCTCGGGAGTGCTCTCGGGTTCTTCGTCTGGCTCGAGGTCATCGCCGCCCCATCCGAGGGTGAAATCGACTACTTCTACTTCGACGTCCACTGGAGCCGAGATAATGTCACTTGGCCTCGGCACCGGAATCGGAGGCGGGGGCTTGCATGACGACGGCGGGAGAGGCGGGTGGTACTTCTCCCCCTCGATCGGGCTGTCCTCTTTCACAGACGTGTAGGCGGTAGTGTTGCCCCAGATGGGACTTCCACTCACCCATCCTCCATCAACGAGGCTAGATGAACCCCACCCACCACCTGCTTTGTTCTGGCCCCATCCCCCGCCCGATGTATCGCCCCATCCCGTTCCACCGCTATCTCCCCATCCGCCGGTATCGCCAGGAGGAGTCGCTCCGCGCCAGCCTCCATTGGACTTGGTCTCTGTTCCCCACCCCCCGTTCGACTCGCCCCATCTCCCACCTGACTTCGTGCCATCTGTAGGAGTCGCGCCGCCCCACCCTCTGTTCGACCCCGTATCACCAGGAGGAGTCGCCCCACCCCATGCGCCACCCGCCTCGGTATCCCTATCCCCATCATCGCTCCCACCCCCCGACCGCTTCCCCTTCTGACCCCCAAACCAGGGAACCGCCCCCTCCCACTCCTCATCCTCCGGATGGATATACTTGCATACTGCTGCCGAGCGGGGACAGCCTCGGCCAATTGGGGAGCCGGAGGTGGTGAAACTCTGTGTGGGGGATGTTAGATTGGGTAAAGAGGCAGAGGGAGAGGGGAAGAGGCGGGATGAGGAAAGGGGATTGCGTAAAGAAGTTGGGTGGACGAGGAAAAGGGAGAGAGGGGGATGGAGGGAGGGAGGGGGATAAGGTAGAAAAAAGGTTAACGTACCTTACACCGATTACTCTTCCTCCCCTTCGCGCGGGGTAGAGTACGCATTTCGTTCGTGTACTGGGATGTATGCGTTAGCGCTGGTCTGCAACGAAGAAGGAAAGGTAAAGGCGAGATCGCAGCTAATTGGAAATGCCTCTCGATAAACCCCTGACCTGTCCCTCCCGATAGATCCCCTGTACAAAAACCCACGACCACCCAAAGCTGAAAACCCAGCCCAACGAAGTACGATGCAATTGCAAATCATAAACCCCCCAGAAACGCACGAAGAACCGAGAACCGCATGAGGACGGAGGAACGCACGAACGACCAAAGAACCGCGCAAACGACCAAAAACTACATACAGGACCAGGAAACACACAGCACAAAAGACCAGAAAAACGTACCGTATCCAACGGCGAAATCTGATGATTCCACTTCCTCACCCATTCCCACTCCGGATCGCCCGGGTGCGCATACGTGCAGTCTGTGCCTTTGCGGCAGCCTGAGGAGTATAGCGGGGTGCCGGTTGGGTCGTAGGACTGTGCCAGTCGCAGTGCCAATTAGTGAATGACGATAACGTTAGAGGAGAGGTTGTGTGAGGCGGGGGATAAAGGACGTACCCGACATCCTAGGGACTTTTTGCGGTAATTGCCTCCTTGCCCTTGCTGCTCGGTCTTGGTTGATGAGGTATGATTTACAGTTGGTGATGAGCCCCAGCCTGAGGTATCTGCGCTCGTCGATGCGTAGTTCTGTGTTGCACTTGTAGAAGCATAGGACGGTGGTGGTGGTGGTGGTGGTGGTGTAGCATATGCCTGTGTCGGCGTATAACCGGACTGCGGTGGGGTATCATGCGACGGTGGCGGTATCTCAGGCGACTTCGCCCCCGTCCCTCCTCCTCCGACGATACTAGCGATGAGATCTCTCGCATTTGCGTCCTTTTCCCTCTTCTCCTTCAGAGTGCTGAGGCGGGGATGTAGACCTGGAGACGCTGGACTGAGGTGGGATAGCTGTCGTGCACGGTCAGCGATGAAGAAAGGGGCTTTGGGAAGTGAAAGACGTACCCCGAAATGATGTTGCACACTCGCCCATTCTGGCTCGTCAGGGTGAGCAAATTTGCAAACTCGACTGCCAAAGGCGCAGTTTCCGACTTGTGTGCCGTCTGGTGCGAAGTCCTACCGCCCGTAGTCGGCATCAAGATGTTTCTGGAGACAAAGGACCAGGACAGACGCACTCGACATCGCTCGTTCTTCTTACGCTGTTCCATCATGTGCTCGTCAGTTTTGTTGAAAAGGTTATGAATGGTTGCACGTTACGTACAGGTAAAGACGTCGGATGGGAGCCGTAAGTCGGCGCTACGGCGCTATCGAAGCCTGCATCCTCGGGGTGCAGGAACGGGCAGCTTTCCCCTTTGCGACATCGGCCTTTGGGTTTACCGTCTGCTTCGAAGGACTACTTTCACCATGATCTCGTTAGTGGCTGATAGATGGGAGATGGGGGAGGTGGTGGAAGACAAACTGACTCGACACCGGATATTGTTGGGCTTCATGGCGTCCACCTGCACCGAACTTAGTGGTGTCAAAGTTAGGGTGATCCGGTCACTGGGGAGCATCACATTCATCACAATGTGCTTCTGATGTATCAAGCACTCCTAGTGACTGATCACAAACCTCCTTCCCCTCCTCCGTCATGGCTGCTGGACTCAAGAGTCCGTATCCCTCCTTCTTTCTCCCTCTTCATTGTACTCTGCTCACCGGCCGACTTGATTTTCAGCTGTAATACTGCTATCCTTCGTCTTAGCACTAGGATTCCTACTCATAATCCTCTCTTGTGCCCTCTTCGCCAACTGGCTTCCCATTCTCGTCGGTACGTCCACCCATCCCCGTCACTACATCTCCTTCTTCACACAACTAACCTAACACCCATCACAGCACTAACATTCGTCACCGCCCCCCTCCCCAATGCCCTCTTCGCGCACTGCGCCTCAGACGAATTCTCCTCCGACCCTGGTGTAGGCGGCCCTGTCGACCTAGGGAGATTTATTACTTCAATTGTGGTGGTGACGGGCTTTGCGCTGCCGGTGGTGTTGGCGCATGCGGAGGTGATAAAGCCGGCGGCGTGCGCAATGAGTATTGCGGGCGGCGCGTGAGTCGTTTTCCTTTCTTCCCCTTGCCTTGACTTGCTCGAAAGGATGGGCGTATGATAGATGTGTGCTGATGATGGTGTGTTTCAGGCTGGTGTATGGGACGATTTTGGCGTATACGAATACGTTCAAGCAGGACGAGGACGACTTTGAGTAGAGAGGAGGAAAGCAAGGAAGAGGGTGGGGACGAGAGTTGATGTTGCTGGTGAGCCGAGCACGCCGGAGTTTCTATGCGCAGTCGCCACGACGATTCGACGTTTTTTCCACACCTAACCCAGGCACGCGTCGTCCACCAATTCTGTCAGGACGAGACGTAACGCCGTGCAGCTACCGACGGGCTTGTGTACTATGTTCCTCGTTTCTCGCCTGGATGCGTCCGCTCTTGTTGTACTTGCACATCTACTCTGGACTGCGTTTGCGAATCAGTCACTCATGTTGTCTGTTGTTTGTCTGTTCATCTACGTTATGTATTTCCTGTTGCTTTTCACCTATTCGTTCATCGCTGCGTGCCAGGCGCGTCGACACCTGTTTGAGATCGATACTATACTTACTGCTGGGCAACGCGACCTCTGTGCTCGTCTGCGTGCTTATCCCCCTCACACCTCTCGAGTCTGTACTCATCAACGTCGACTCGAGCGTAGCTGAGCTGCAACTTGGCTTGACGTGCATCACGCGAGCTTCAACATCGAGACAAGCACTGTACCACATGCACTGCATCCGCGTCGTCACCTGAAGTAAATCGTTCGAACTCGGCGCTAGGCTTCGTCGCCGGTAAAGTCGACTTGCTCCGATTTTTAAGCGCCAGCTGGCAGTAGTACTCGTCTGTTCCACGGACCAGCTTCTGGTCGAATGCAACCTTGCAATAAAGATTGAGGAATTCACCATGTCATGCCGTTGAGGAGCAGCAATCGTGCATGCATTATGGCAGCTCACATAACCGACAGTAAAAAACACACCACGTAGACAACAGACAACTACTAGTTGAGGTATGCCCCAACGCCCAAAAAAAACACAACGGTAACCCAAGACCAAGCGCGAAACAAGTACAAATTACAATTCATTGGAAAGAACACTTCTCAACCTCTCTCCCACAGGTCAACACCTATCTCAGGTCAACACTTTAAAGTTGCCCTTGGTTGAAACTCTGCACGAAAAGGTCGAGCTGCTTCCGATTCTCCTCGAGACTTGGCATGGGAAACACGTCGTCCAGCTGCGTCGATCCGAAATCAAATGGCTCGAGGTCGAAGTCCAATGTTAACAGTCGACGCAGGGGCAGAGTTGGGAAGGACCACTTCGAGCGCACGGCCGTAAGTGGAAAAGTCCCCGTATCCCAAGTCAGCGTTAACAGCACTGGTGTTCGAGTCGGTGAGCGATACGATTACTTGGCTGTTATATCCCGAGTCGACTATACAGTATATACGGACGACAACGCCATAATTTGCTGGCGACACATTAATCAACAGGTTCATTGCAGCTCAGTACCTACACTCTTGGTTCGTGTACCTCGCCCCCCTCTAGGTCGTTCTCATGAGCCTAGGACTGATTTCTAGGTTATTTAGGTGTTAGACGACGAAGAGAGCAATCGCGTTGTCCATCGAAAGGGTCTGCGCACTATGCAAGACATCATACGCCGCCAGTGAATTCTTCAACATCTCCCTTACCCCTGCCCCCTAGCTTTGCCGCATGTAGCGCGTTTTCCACGCATCTGGCACTCAGTACTACACTGTCTATGCTCTATAAAACAATGGGAACGATCGCGCAGTCCGTCGAATTGGTCTACGCGATATACAAGGCATGTTACTCCGGTGAGTGCCTCCTCATCCCTCATACCCTTACCCCTCAACCTGACCGCCTCTGGGCCATTTATCATGAGCCTGGGATTGATTCAAAGGTTGCTTAGGTCATAGAAACACGAGTGTTTGCGCAGTTGTCATAGCTCGTAGACGCTCAACTCGAAATCGAGGCTCGAGTGCACTTTCCCTGCTCGTTTAAAGCCACTGACTCACTCCGTGTCCAGTTTGATCCTTCCGGTAAATTTGCGCATTCTCGGCGCTTTGAGGGCATTGTGTCCCTGCTACTACATAGCCTGCATTGGATTGTGCCAGACAGTGCTCCTACGCATAATCACACTTCTCCATGTATTATCCAAAAACAACTGTCTATATACAGAATTATACAGTATACATACTGTTTCCATCCGTATCTGTATCTGTATAGGTGCATCCTTATACAGATACAATATGGTTGGAGCCCTACGAGTCTGATCTGTGCACGTGGTTCTTCCGACGAGTGCAGACCGGTCGTAGTATCTGAATCCGAGTAACTCGACATCAAAGACAGACAGCTAGTAGCACTATCAAGCTTGAGGGCTGGCGACTGCACCACACATGTACACAAATCAAGTTGCGACATCCGCGTTCAAGCTTCAAGGGACAATGGAAAGTTGAGCGCGTCCGACTGTCAATTCTTGCAAGGTGCAGTACATGTGGGACAGCCGGCTCAAAGGAGATATCGATTCGACGTCGACGCGCACCTCTTACTTACTTCGATATCAACATAGCTTACACTAATCAGCGCATTACTAGTAGCAAAAAAAGTGTTCGAAACTTCTGCAGCGGATTAGGATCCGCGATTCACAGTGTTCACGCGCGTCGTCGCCGTCGCTCACCAGAAGTGACCAACTGCTACTGCGTTGAAAAAAAGGCAAAAAACTTATTGGTCAAACTAAACCAGGTACACATTGACGAGAGTGGGATTCGAACCCACGCCCCGAAAGACCAGATTGAAGAAGCTCATCGAATGAGCTGGTCCTTAGTCTGGCGCCTTAGACCGCTCGGCCATCTCGCCATGTGTCTGCGTGCTCATGAAAACAATAGATTCCACCCAGTCCCAACATCACGAAGAAGAGTCAAGAGGTTGTCGTCGACATGGTCAATTTTGTGGGCGCATGCATGTCTTTAGCGATCTAGCTACATAAAGCCTATGATGCTGAGTGAGTGGCAGAGGTGCGGTCCCCTTCTTTCCACGCTGGGAATACTAGGACGCGGAGGATGATGACTAACAATATAGTTAACCTTGTGTCGTGCTCTAGATACAGCGAGTGGCCGATGATTACGACCGAATACTATGGAAGTGTTTGTTAACAGATAGAAAACTGTTTAGGGTCAAGTCCGTAGAGAGTGGAAGAGCGTATTAGCGCGACGCGTCATGTCACTAACAGAAAGAAAATTTGAAGAAGGGAATCGATGCGAGTCCGTGTCCAATAACCATACGTTACTTCTAGAAACCCAAATACGTTCTAGGCCCGTGTGCGATTAGTGGTCAGCAGGAGCGAGCGTTGCAGATCGGGCAAACATTGCTATATGCGGCTGTGAGTATCCGACTTCAATGTTAGAGAGTCTCAAGAACCAGAGTGTGCGAAAGTTCTCACCAGGGATAACTGAGTTCTAGTCGTATCGGCGGCAAACTTCACCGACATAGCACTATGTGAGTATCCTGGTAAACACCATGATGGATCTCGAGGGACAAATATGAGTAGATACTAGTATATGCTGTGGAATTTGACAGTGTGGCAATGAAACATCGACAAACCACTGACGGAGAAGCAGGTTACGAACTCGGCGAAACAGAACGAAATGGAGTTGTAGAACGTACGCCTCGTCGGCGACGGTGTTAGGTTCTAGCCTTGAGGGAAATCTGAGCAAAAACAAAGCTGATGTCCTAATTTTTGATTAGCATCGACTGGTTTCGATCCAGTGACCTCAGGGTTATGGGCCCTGCGCGCTACCCCTGCGCCACAATGCTGATACCAAGGCACTTAATTACAGTTATCATAAATAATTGCTTTCTTGGGCCATTCTGTCTTCTGCAAGTGGTCACATAACGCGGTGCTCACTTACCTCCTCCCCCGATCGTCGCGATCAGCACAGGCAATACCCGGTGCAGGGTCCGTTATGCCTCCTTTCTTCCTACCATCATCATCAAGCATTAACCTCGTCTATCTCTCTCTGCCTATCCCATCGAAAATGACAGTTCTTCCACCGGCACGGCACACCGGACGGCATATGCCCTCGCCTGCGCCGGCACCCCGCCTGCGCGTTCAAACATCCAGGAGACAGAGGCTTTGAGAGCGCAATGGACCCAGTTCCTCTTCCTGTGAGTAATCCTGCGCACAAAACCACGTCTCGATGCAGTACTCATGTGCAAATTTGCAGAAAATGCCCCGCAAATCCGAGAAATGCAAGGTAACTTGAGCACCTCGTTATATGCGCGTGTGGCGTCGGGCTAATTTACATCTTGCGTGCAGTACTTCACAGTAGATGGCCAACAGATAACGCCTTGTAACCGTGGACGAATTCCGGAACAGTGAAGGTTCGTGCACCCTGAGGAGCCGGAGTGGGAGAGTGCGAATGTGCGTCTACCATCTCCTCGCACTGGTCTTAGGTTCCGACACTATCGGATGTACACCAGGTTTCTTCCCACCCCCCATCATATCTCTGCATCTAACAGTACTCGCCCGCGATTCCGAGAACGCAGGGTGGGGAACACTTATCGACCAGCGAGACGAGGGTCTCCGCGTGGACGTAGCATGAGCCCATATTGGCGTCGCAGTGCAGGTCGGAGTCCTTCCCGCCACAATCTCAGTCCTCCTCCCCGCCACAACTTCGATCCCCGCTACGCCAGAAACAGAGGTCGTAGTCCTCGCCACAACCGAAGTCCTTCTTCCCCCAAACCAAGAAAACACACACCCACTGGCCCTCGATCACAGTACACACCTAGTCCTCGTCAGGCTTTGGATCACCGTCGACGCAGTCCGAGGCCAGGTCGGCGACGTGGCAGTCTTAGCCCAGGATATCCTCCTCTCGGTTATACCGACAAGCACAACGTCAACCCGCACACCAGAAGTCGCAGCCCCGCACACGTTCCTCGTCGAAGTCCCGTCCCCGTTCCGATTCAGCATCAATGTCGTAGCCGCATTCCCATCCCTCGGAGGAGTCGGAGTCCTGTCACGACGCATCCTGTCACGACGCATCCTGTCACGACGCATCCTGGTTGGCGTCAGGACGCGCATATAGCGAGTGCAGTTCCGCGTGTATTGAGTGCAGACGCGCTAGTAGCGGGTGCGGATGCGTACGTATCGAGGATGGATGCGCATATAGCGAGGACAGATTCGCCGGTAGCGAGGTCAGATGCGCCTGTAGCGAGGAGAGAGAACGATCAGTCTGAGAGTGGGGACAAGCCAGGTGTGAACGAGGATAAGCTGGATGTGAACGAGGACATGCTTGGGAGACGGAGTAGGAGTGAGGAAGGGGAATGGGGCGATGTGAACGGTACAGGGTGGGGCGATAGTGCTGTTCGAGGGTGGGATGATGATGTCGGCGGGGGATGGGGAGAGAGTGCGGGAGGAGGTTGGGGCGCCGACGTGGGTGGAGGTTGGGGTGGAATTCGAGATCAAGAACGCCTCAAGAACGTCCTCGAACCTCCCCGATTCGTCCCTTCCTCTACCCAGACTATGGAATCCGGCGAAGAGAGATCTTCAAGACCACCACTGCCTGCTCCTCCGTCCTTCCTACCATCTGCTCCTCCACTTTCTTCTTCCTATAATACTTCTTCTTCCCATCATACTTCAAATTCTTTCTCTTCCTGCAACACTTCCTCTTCCTACAGCACTTCCTCTTCCTACAATCCTTCTTCTTCCTACAATCCTTCTTCTTCCCACAGTACTTCAAACTCCTACAACACCTCGAAGAACGCACCACCACCTCGACTATCCATCGTCATCCCTCCCTTCCCGGAAGTATCTTCTTCTCTCCCAACACCACCCTCATCAACGCTTTTCACACCTCTCCCTCTTCCCATCCACAATCCATCCATGTCTGTTCATAGCCCACCTACCGCCTATAGCCCACCCATACCCGCGCCCGTTCCTCAGCACCAACAGCAGCGATACATACCCCGCTCTTACCGCGGCCTGTGGATTGTACGGCCGGATGGACCATCTGCACTGAGAACGTTGAGGAGGGGATATATTCGCCTGCTATCCAGGTTGTGGGGCTTGGGTTTGGGGATGGTAGAGAGAGGGAGGTGTCGGCGGGTCTTACGCCGTTGATGGGATTTGGCGAGCTGCTTGACCAGCTTGGAGGACCTAACGCACTTCCTGGTCTGCACTCGCATAACGGCGACCCACATTCTTCGAGTGCGACTTCATAGAGGAGGCGATGGTAGCAGCCATGTTGGAGGAGGAGACGTCTGTGACTTCAGGGGTATCTGGGCGATTCGGGGACCTGGACCTGAGGGAAGACGGAGATGTGGATGGGAATAGGCAAAAAGGGAGGGCGGGAAGCGAGGTGAGGTTGGGTCCATCGTTGAGTAGTAAACGACGGAGTTGGGCAGTTCCGCAGGGTCCCGCTATGGACGAGCGCGAGGGAAGGGCTGAGCAGTTCGGCAATGCTGAAGATCTGTCGGTGCCGAGCGCGGAGAAGCTCAGGAGACGGATATTCCGGTACGTTCCTCATTCCCTCCCACTCATCAACCATCGACACTCGCTAATTATTTCCATTAGCCTCAGCCTAGCAGCTATTGAAGCCCACCACCGAACGATCTCCGTCCAGGCCTCGCGCGATCTCGCGGACGGGATTACAGGTACACCGGCGTATATGGCTGAGGGTTCGGCGTTGGCTGCGAGCTCGTTGAGTGCGGGGATTTTGGCGGGGTTGGCGGCGCCTTGGAAACGGCACCGAAATCAGCATGACGAGCATGCGAAGGAAGAGGCTAGTTCGCTCTCGCCTAATGAGCCGTATCACGTTCATCATCAATACCACCAGCACTCTCACCATCCCCATTTGAACACTTCACTCCTCTCCCAACACCCGAAGGCAGAGGCGTCGCTCTCACCTACCGAGCCGAATCATCTTTGTCAGCAGCAGCAACATCACCTTCCCCATTCCAAAACCCTACTTCCCGACCAACACATGGAAGAATACATCACCTCCCTCATCGCAGCCCACGACGAAGAGCTGACTCTCCGGCGGGGTGAAATCTTCTGGTAATTGGGCGACGTGGAAGATTACGCTGGTGCTGTCGCGCATGTCGTTAAATTCCCGTGGAGTTAACGCGTGAGACTAATTGTCGAGCATGAGGAGCATTGGAAGCGGTTGGAAGAGGCTGAGGCTGTGAGAACGCTTGCTATGGAGGAAGCGAGGGAGAGGAGAAAGGTGGAGGAGCGGAGGGGGAGGCGGGAGAATAGGAGGGAGAGGGAAGGGAAGAGGATGCGGAGGGAAGAGAAGATGAGGCGCAGGGAGGCGAAGGAGGCGAGGAGGGATCAAAAGGTCGAAGATGGGGAGGTCGTAGTGCCCGATTAGGACTCGTCGTCTGACTGCTACTACGACTCGCATTCCGACGAGGAAGGGTACGAGGAACGAGCGAAGGCGTATCGGAAACAACGTCGTCTTGCTCCAGTTACGTTCTCTGAGCTCTGCGCTCGCGTTATGGGCACCCACGATACTCTCGACGAAGCGGCAAATGAGGTGGAGATTGAGAGGGACGACTTGAGGGATATCGTCGATGATACGTGTGCCGCCGCAGATTCTCTGGCCAGCGAGCAGACCGAGGCTCTTCCCACCAGTCCTGATAACCCCGGTGTCGTCATTGACGATCAAAGTCAAGTGAAGTGGTGGACGCTTCCCAAGATGCAATCCTCCCTGAACGAGCTCGGGATGGATATGGACGGGTTCGGGAAGGAAATTGTTGGCTTGATCGTGGCGAAGGATGGGAGGGAGGAAGAATTAGAGTGTAGGCGGCTGGCGCTTGATGAGCTACAGAGGGAGAGGAACGTCTTGAGCCGCGGAGTTGGAAGAGGAGATGAAGGAGTTAGAAGAGACGAGGAAAGTTGTGGAGAGCTTGAGGCGTGGGGTTATATCTCTCTTGGCCCACAACTCTCCCCCTTCCCTCGAAGTCGAACCCGAACCTGTCGTACCAGACTTCGCTACGATGCAGGCAAGTGTCGAAGCGATCATCAATGCGCACCTTCATCCGCTCGCGACGTACCTTGCAATGCTGAAAGAGGAAGTGGTGGCGCAGGCGGAGGTGAGGAAGGAGAGGGTGTTTGGGGAGGTGTGGGAAACGTTGCAGACTTCGTTAAGGGTTGGGGATGGGGTGGGGAGGTGGTGACGGGGATGGGTGATATTACGCTGAGTGATAACACCCGAGTAGAGCCAACTGTAACTCGGGACCAGGGCAGACTGCGGTTGATGGGTTGGCGGGGGTGAATGCGTTGTTTCGTGTGATGTTATTGGGCGGGAAACCCGCTCTTGTGAAGTGTTGGATAGGGCGATGTGTATTGTATCGGTTGCTTTCGTGTTCTTTGCTTTCTCGCTTTCATTGTAACTTGTATAGCTGCCATGTTTTCGTTCTCTCTCTGTGTATATGTATTGCTGAATATGTAGCACCTCGTTATCACATTGCCTTCGTTTCGCTGCTCTCTTCGACGTCCAGATGTCGTCCGCTAGCGCTGGAAAAAGTGAATGATCTTGTCCGGTTGATGCCGAGGTTGGTTCAACCTGCTTCTCACTGTCATGACTTCGTCCTAAGGAATTACTGGACGCGTACTGTCTTTCACAATATGACATCTCCTTTTGTCTCAACGTCGCCATCCCATCTTTCTTTGCGGTCTACGAGCGTTCTGAGTCGCCACACTACCGATACTGCGCCAAACCAATTTGACTCAACCCATATATAGCTAGTCGCGCCATGTTTTCCGCGTTATACAGACGACCACTGCGCCCATTCTTCCAAAGACCTTGTCTTGCGCGGGATAAGCCACCCCTCACCCGCTTCTACTCGATTCAAGGGCAGCCTCAAAGCGATCTCTTTGAGTATACATCCGGACGGTGGATGTGCGTCAATTTCGTGCTAGTCACCACAGCATTCAGCTAACGCCCATTTCTGCAGATTCGACGAACCCCTTCGACTCAAAGAGCACAGGACTACATTCGACGTGGATGGCCTGTGCCAACTTGCCGCGAAGTCCGTTAACCGTCCGTCCTCCGACGTCGCTGAGATCAGCAAATTCGCCGAAGGCGGTTTCAATCGTTTACTCCAGATCACCATGACCGATGGCTTCAAGCTCATTGCCCGTATTCCCTATCCTCTTTTCGCTCCTCGTGGACTGTGTCTCGCCTGCGAAGTCGCCACAATGGATTTCGTTAGGCAGCATACTGCTGTGCCTGTGCCGACGGTCTACTCCTACGATCCGACAAGGGAGAAGGAAGCGGGAACGGAGTACATGTTTATGGAGCTTGTGGATGGAGTACCGTTAAGCGAGGCCATGCCAGAGTTCGATGACATGGATGAATATGCCGAGGTCATTCGTCAGATGGTGGAGGTTGAGGCGGCGGTGATGCAGCTGAAGTTCCCGGCGGCCGGTGGCTTGTACTACGCTGAGGATTTGGAGCGGTTGTCCTCCAGTGTACGGGGAGTACCGGTGAAGAGTAACGAAGGGCGATTCTGCATCGGCCCCAACACCCAAGCAGATTGGTGGATGGGAAAACGCTCTCAGCTCGACGTTAATCGGGGTCCTTGGGAGTTTTCCATTGCTATATCCCCTCTAGCTTAAACCACTGACCACTTACTGATTCTAGTCCACACCGCAGAAGCTCTTTTGCTCACTGCAGCCCAGAAGGAAATCGCGTACTAAGAACAGTTCAGCACCCCTATACACCCTCGGAATCGAGCAAGGAGGCCCTTTTACAACTTCGAGAAGCAGTCCCCACAGGAACACATCGAGAATCTGAAACGATACCTTCTTCTCGCCCCTTCGCTAGTTCCCAAGAACGTTTATACGAACCGCCCTGCGTTCGTTCTCCGTCATCCCAGTTATCGGCCTATCAACATCTTACTCGCGGGCTCGTCCGATTCCAATCTGCGAACACAGATCGTCTCCGTGCTGGACTGCGAACAATCCTCCATCTGCCCCCCGTTTCTCGACGTAGGACTGCCGAACGACATCCAGAACTACGGCGACCCCGTCTGTGATACTCTTGTCCCTCCCGAGTTGCCCGACATCTCCGACTCAACCTCCCCCGAGGATCTCACCAAATTCGGCACGTACCTCTGGCGCTTCCTTCATCACCAATTCGCTACCCAATCCATTGCATTGATGGGCCCCGAGTCACTGTTCACGAATCAGCTGTCGATCTCCAGAATGAGCTTATTCCAGTCTGCTCGCCATGTTTGGGAAGGCGAGACTATCCCGCTTCTGCAGCGAGAGGTGGCGCGACTCGTGTCTGATTGGACAGAGATAGTTGGACCTGACTCTGGTCCTTGTCCTGTGGTTATGACGGATAAGGAGGTGCAGGACACGTTTGAGTTCAGTCACGAAGTGGAGGAGGTAGACGCCAAGTTCTTGCGCTTGTGCAACGCTCTAGGAACTCGGTCGGATGGGTTCGTGCTTGAGAATTCGGAGGTCGAGGACGCGGTGGTGCATAAGGCGAGGGAATTTCTTCTGAGACCGTGCTTACTTCAAACATGTGTACAATGGGTGAAAACAATCGATCAAGGGATAGAAAAGTAGCACCAGTAAGCTATAGGATTTACAGGATTTCGGTTCAAGGACAAGGAGGAAGTCCTGGGACACTAGCAGCACTAAAGACATAAAGCAGCCAAAATCAAACTACACACGATGAGAATAGTAATCGAAAGGCGAATCTGAGAGAATGTTGACTACACTCTCTACCTTCCCGATGCAACGATCACCGAACTTATGCGCTCGAGCCTAGAGGCACTGAGAGTACCACTCGTTCGATACCTTGCAAGTGCCTTGGGCGCAGCAGTTGGTACCAGCCCATCCAGAACCACCACATCTGGGGAAAGAAGACGCATCAGTCTTAAACAAACGAGCACAGCAAACCGACAGAGAGAGACTCACTGTCCGAAGAGAGCAGCACAGGTTCCAGGGTTACCAGTGCTCGTGGGGGGAGGAGTGCTAGTCGTTGGGCTAGATCCACCGGTGCCACTGCCACTCCAGACGGCGGGTCCAGACCAAGGAACCGTCTTGTACCCATTGTAGACGCTGAAGTTGGCGTAGGAGTCGGACGATTTGTAGGTGCCAGGGAAGCGAGTCATGGGGCCTGGGGCGCCGGTCCCACCGCCGGTGACCTTGACCTGCACGCAAGACATGTAGTGCTCGGGCTGGTTAACGTGGGAGCGGTGAATACCTGCACAAGATATCAGACGACTGACATTTTTGGCACTAAAAACCAGCTAGGAAGGACTTACCGACGTGCTCGAAGCGGACAAGGTACTCGCCGTTGGGGGTGTTTTTGGGGATAGTGGCGGCGACCCAGTTGCGGCCCCAAGTGCACCAGGCATCTCTGGAAAAGTCGGCACCTTGCTTGCATACGCCTTCCTGGAAAATCTTGAACCAATCACCCGAACCATCGTACGCCTTGACATTGTCTCCCGGAGCGCGAGACATGTAGACGTAGGAAGGGCCTGGAATTGAACATCATGAGCTGCTCTGTGTCGTGACATGACTGGTGTAAAGCTTACCTGGGTGCTCCATCGTCGCTCCTACACCGAGCTTGACACGAAGCTCTGAGCCGGCTGTAACGGACAGAACCTGTGTACGGCCAGCGTTGTTGAAAGCACCCTGGTTGCAACGAGCGTCGGTACCGACGTCGATGAAGGCATTGTCGCGAATGTCGACGGAAGGGTTGGACGAAAGCTTTGTCGGGTTGTACCTGGTGACACGCGTGAAGTCGCGAATGTACTGGAAGCTGGAGCTGGTCTGTCCATTGTAGATGACGACGTCGAAGAAGTAATGTGCGGTGGCGCCTTGGACGACCAATGCGAGGGAAACGAGAAGGCCAGAGAGTTTCATGACGGGGATTGTTCAAAATCTGGAGGTGCTGCCGATACGTTCATACCTCATATTGTTGAGGTATTTATACCTCTACAGTTTTCTCAGGATTTCCACTTGGTATGGGACGAACCTTTGCATTTGAGATGCTCTACAGACGGATAAGGCAGTCTGCGGCTCAGCTCAGGCATGGCGGCCTCAGGGGATATCTTCGGGTGTCATGTTAGACTAGGGACTCTTGAGTGGAGTGCCGCAACTCTCGTCGCCACTGGTGCTATGCACTCTTGAGATTTTGGTTCGAGATTCCCGGGTTGGGAAAAGTAGGAAAACTTGCCTTGATTGACACCTGCCGGTGGGGACTGATCAAAGTGAGTCTTGGCAGAGGACACGAGTCTCATACCAAATTGGCCACATGAAGATCGTCGCTGATGGTTGGGGAGGGACACACAGAACATGAAGATATCTCATTAACTCTAACACACCGACCGAGTGGCAACGGCTTCTTTCCAAGTATACCGTGCGGTCCGTGAGCCGCGACCAAGGAAGAACTGGCCGTGGGGAGTCGAATTTAGTTGCCTGGCAAAAACGCCGCGTATTCACATCGCGGGACTGGCGCATGTTGAAATAGGGGTGTGCCGGAGGTATGTCTAAACTACGACGGGTGAACATGACGCCACGCCGGATATCTCTCAGGGGATTTTGAAGTATGCGCTTACCGTTAATGTCAGGCCTACTTAGTACCAAGTTAACATCATCCTGGGTCTGGGCCAAAATAACCGCTACCCGTGGCGGACTTGTCTGGAAAAACCTCGTTGGTTCATATGCATTCCGTCGTATACCCATGAGATCCGACGGCCTCGACGCTGGTGAACTTCGGAAATTGAGATAGTCCGAGAGTCTGAGTCGACTGGAGCCCCTATTCTCCGCCTCAACTTCATCGACTTGCTCAACCAATCTAGTCGAGCGTCCTTGCTGCCTATATTCATCCAGTGTCCACTCAAATCTTCATTGAACTATATAAGCACTACAGCAAGTCTCAAGTAGAGCCTATTAGGAATACCGCGCCCACACCAGGATCAAGGCAAAAGCGCGTTGTTCTCAACGTTAGTGCTGTTGGGAACGAAGCATGCTGTTCCCACCTTGTTCTAGGGCCTCAAGGGCGTCGAAACGGTTCTTCTCTTGGTGGACTATCACCGACGTCGGATATGCTGCCGCTTGAAGAGGGCTTGTCGTGTCAAGAGGGTGGACGTGGGCTTAGATAAAGGGGGGATCTTGAGGGTCACGAAGGTCAAGTCAGAGGCAAGGGTGTGACTGTGCCAATAGAGGTGAGGGGAAGGTAAATGAGCATGCTGCCGGGCGCTGAGTACAGGTCGTGAACGTGAACGGAGGTCCATGATCTCGTAGTCGTTTAAATTATCTAGAGGCACAACGATGATGTGGCAAAGAGACCGGGATCTTCTATTAGAGCCGCTTGAATAGTGTGTTTAATGTGCTCCTCAGACACTCTATAGAAGGATAGAGCGGATCGGCAGCGTATAGCAAGGTAGACTGGCGACAAGAAACGAAGAGAACAGCGCGTTGTGGACATATGTGCGTTCTACCAGTCCGAGCTCCTCGGACTCAGACTCGAACTCGGACCCTCGGACTCTCGGATTATCTCGTTTCGCGAAGCTGACGCTGGTGACCGTCCAAATCCGCAGTTACCGGGTATTCTGATTTACCGCCCGGCGTAATATCGACACTTCTTCTGACTTTGACCGAGAACCTTCAAGGGAGATACACCAGTAATCATAATACAGTGGAAAACATGCATTCTAGCATTGACAACAAACAAACCTGTCCGATGACTTTTGGTGAATAAATTTTCTCAGGTCGGTATATGCACGACGCATTAAGAATTCCATAGATGCTAGGGGTAAGCTCAAGAGATTCTATGAGGTAGTGTGTCAAGATGGCACTGTCCTTCAAGTTTACCCCTCTAGGTAAGCGACTGTATGCACAGTTCCTATAGAGTTTAAACTATGCGGAGCAGTGTCCTCTATTCCGACGTGGTCACGAAGCTAACGATCATCGACAAGCTCCTCCTGTTAGAACAGCACATCGAGCTGTAGCCATAGATTCAAGTGAATCAAGCGGAAGGATAGTTCGAAAGGGCGCCGTGTGTGGGCTAAAACGCCGCACGCTTGATCAAGGCACAACTTTGAACAATGTATGGATCATGAGACCTTGATGCTCATGCAGAAAGTTGCTCAGGCTGAAGGATCAGGTTGACTCGGCTAGGGCTGTTCTCGATATTAATTGTCTTGAGGATGCTGTAGACTGAAGAAAGCGGAGGTATGCCATGAGACTGGCTGTACACTATGTTGTAGAAGGACCCAATTGGCCATAGTCTGATCGTGGAAAACACTTGTAAAGGACACTAGACATGCTCGGTGAAGAAGCGATGGTACATTGCACACTTTGAAACCGGATGCCGATTTCGGTGAGCGACGCCATTCATGTGCATCATGATCGCTGTTAGTAGCCGCTAACCGACTGGCGATGCAACGGTGCACTTCCTCGGTGCGAAGTGGATTCATTGCACCGCGCTACCGGGTCTGGCGCGCCAAAACCTTTGAGCCAAAACTTCTGAGCCGCTATCAGCTTACCATCATACTGGGTCTCGACCTGGCAAGAAAAACGCTCCTTGTGCCAAATCCGACTGCAACGATGATCACATCATCGAAATTTTGGACAAGCGACCGTAACGATTCTGCACCTTGTGACCCTCCCATGGTTTCTGGTTTCTCCGCATTAGCGAGTGGCCCATGTGGGTCTTTCGAGGACGCACTTTTCGACATGTGTGACTTTCTATTCAGCTGAATGGCACTCTTTGTGTCGATAAATGATTATCTTGCATATCCAAGCCCAGAAAATGGCAACAGTGTTAGTTTACATGAATGTGACGGCGCAGTATTCGAGTATACAGGACGATCGTCAGCCAGTCTCCTGCTTCAATCAATCTGTTAATCCCTGACTTCGCCAGAATAACCTTCACCGTTGAATATCCCGATGTTCAGCACCTTCACCGTTGAATATCCCAATGTTCAGCACCTCAAGCTTTGGGCAGAGGGTTAACCTTGGCGAAGCTAGTAGCAGTCGCCTGCGGGGACCCGCCATCTAAAACCCACTCTGAAAACTCGTCCGTACCACCGACGATCTCGATGATGTCCTGTATGACTGGCACCGGCGCCTCGTCAAACCATTCGTAGAATCCCAGAGCCGTGAAATTCGACATGGCCTCGAGAACGTTGTATAGAATGTGCTCCCGGAGAGGCCCGTCGAGCTCCTCTAAATGATCGCTGTCAGAACTGCTTTCGCTGTAGTCTAAATCGGACTCTTTGTCAGGATTGTAGTCCGAATCATCAACCTCAGAGTCGTCCTCGTAATGTATCTTGAAGAGAGCGGGACCGGCATTGTCTTTCTGAGCATCATCGCTGGCATCATCGCTAGGCTCATAGTCAGAGTTGTCGGCCTCAGACTCTCCCTCTTCAAATTCGACTTCCAGAAACCGGAGATGGGGTTCACTTCCCTCTTGTTCGTGCCCGCTATCTTCTTCTTCATCCGAGTCAGTTTCGCTCCCAGAATTGTCATTGTTGTTGTCCATCAGACTCTCTTCAAGTTGATCAAGCACCAACTCAGGATCGAAGTGGATCAACGTTGCTCTCAACCTACAGCTCAACTCCAGAACATCACATTCGCTTGTGCGCACGAAGAACAACAGCTTACACACGTCCTCTTCGCTGAGACCAGGTGTATATGGGGACGAGAGCATCAACATCTCAGGCATCTTGCTTTGACTCAAGCTAATTGATCTTTACATGTACATATGTGTACGTCAAACACCATTGTTCTCGACCAGAGAGGCTTGTGCCCGACACTTATGGGTACCATTTACATTATATATTATCTTGCCAAAGAAACATTACAACGGGTGCCTGGCGCAATGGTTAGCGCATTCGGCTTCGACCACCTTGGCGGATCAGCTCGCTGATCTACGATACCGAAAGGCTGCAAGTTCGAGTCTTGCGGTGCTCATGTCTTTTTTGGCCTTATTTCCTTTGTAGAATTTTTCCTCCGCAAGGAAGTTTTCGGCGTTCGCACATATAGCAGCGCAGCCTGTAGGGCTCCAGCTATGTTGTATCTGTATACGCACATGCCTATACAGATACAAATACGGTTGGAAACAGTATGCCTACCGTATAATACTGTATTTATACAGTTGTTTTTGAGAATTGTGTGAACAGCTATTTCTAGTGTCTAGGGGTCCTGGGAGAACTGGCTATAATCATTTACTCAGCTGTGGTTAATGTCCAATACACCAAGAAGTGTTGACATGACATGCTTGATGTTCCGTAGCCACCTACATCTACCATAATTTGTGTGTCAAACGATTCAACTACTAGCACAGAAAATTGACGCAAAGAGCAAGCAGAGTGTATGCCAATAGGAATTGCACACTGATCTATTGCGAATGATGTATCCAGATGTACCGCTAAATTTGGTGAAGAGCGGTGGTGCCATGAAGCTTGCAACGCGTTCTTTGCTTTTATGAATTGTATTTTAGTTCATTTTCAGGAAACGTACTCCCCGAGATCGACGTGGATGAAAAGTAGGGACAAGCTGGCAGCCAACGTTGTCCAAGACGCGTCGTGGCGTGAGAACACATTACACAAGTTGGGAGGGGGACGTACAACTGGGCGCGTTTGGTGACAGACTACTCAAATCTAGGCAGTGCACTGGTGCCCACCGTTCAGGCCGTGATCTACCAGGGCAAACTACATTAACATACAGAAAGTTTGGGCACCCTTAAATCCCCATACAGACACACAAGACGTGAACGCCCTCAAATCCACGATACAGAAAAATTGGACGCCCTCAAATCAGAGACCGGTGTGATAAGAAACATATGACACACTCTAACCTTGGTATATGCGCTCTCACATGTACAGACGGCAAATCAAATAACGGCTACACAGAGAACGTACAAGAATAAAAAATATTTGTGTGCAGGCGTATATTTCTTACCCAGAACCCACGTCCCAAGAACCCAACGTAACTAGTAAGCGAAAGGGCATAGCGCCCAATACTGCACGCCCAGACGCCTGAGAATGACGCCCGAGAATAGATTTGGATTTGGGTTTGGATTTCGAGGGAACACAGAAAACTTGGGTACGGATACGGTGGGGGTAAGAGGCGGTGAAGAAGCAGCCTTTGGTAATAAGGTAAGTTACGAGAGGGCTAAGTGATGGGCCTGGGTGCACGTACTGGGGGCACCGAAGCACGCTGAAGGTAGCTTTGTACTACGGTCGAGATCGCTTTAATGTCTGTAGGAAGGTTGAAGGGTTGTCTAGGAGCAAGCAATGGTGAGAGGAGGTGAAATGATGAAAGGCAAAGAGGGTACTCACAGACGGGTCAACGCAGTTAAGCGATTGAGGCAACATCCGTGACTATGTCTGTTGTTCAAAGAAGCCCCTGAGAATTACGGGCGATGGGCGAGATGCGTATCGAGGAATCATCGACAAGTTCTTGAGCGTACGACGAGCTTGATGGAGAGTGGACATGAAGTCCCCTTGGTGTGTGGGTACGAATGCGGTGGACGTTGAGCGAGAGGCGGTGAAGGAGCGACCTGTGGTAATGAGGCTAGTGAAAGAAAACCAAAAGCGCAGTGAGTTTACCAGAGTGCGCGCAGGGACACCGAAAGCAACGCCAAGATACCCTTGGGTGTACTTTGTAGGGACGCCGAAAGCGCGTTGAAGTGCCGACGACCAAGTAGGTTGGGACACCGAAGTAGGTGAGAACGTTGTGCAGGAGAGCATCTGATGAAACTATGGTGAGATGACGCGACGTGGTAAAAGGAAAGTAACGTACCATAGGGCGGACTTGAGACCATGGTATGACTCTGTGCAAAGTACAGAAAACTGAATCGCCCGAGAAATCCGTTGGTGCTGGGCCGAGATAGGGGTCGAGAGTCGCGTCGAACAGTCGTCGAGTGTTGTCGCTGATCACCTCCTATCTTATGCATGGTGTGATTGCATGTGTGTTCGTACCTAGTTTGACAAACGCCCGCTGTTCTGCTAAGGCCAAGTTGGACTGACATCGGATGGCGACGCTGGCGAGCCCTGCGCAATGACGACATGCGACTGTTTTTGGACACGTTGCAGAGGGCGACGTGGAGGGAGAGAGGACCAGAGGTGAATCTCCGTGGTCGGTGGTGAACACCCAGTGACACCTCTTGAAAACGGAGATGGGCTTCTACAGGATGGAGTCATAATGCAGGCAGAAGTACCTTGAGAAGTGGTCGTGCTGGTTGAGGAACTGTTGTCGACGATGGGAGCCAATGACTGTAGCACGAGAGGATGGTAATGAACGTTGTCGACGACGCAGACAGAACGACGCGAGTCTGTACTTTACTGAAAGCGCCCCCGAGCTGTGGGTTGAACGACTTCTCCGTGCACCCTTGGTGCTCCACAGTTCCTCACATCAATAATAGCAGACTAAGTCCCTCAATCGCGTCGAGGACCGCGTCTTAATGCTGGTGACTGTGCGGGCGAGAAGGAGAACGCGGATTTGAGGGAGGGAAGAGGGAGGGTGCGATGGAACGAGATGAGATAAATTGCAAAGTGGAGACTCGTATTCGAGAGAAGAAAGGTACTTATGCGACGTAAAGCGAGGACTAAGCACGAGTTGAAGCTTTTTCACAGAGAGAAAAGGTGAAGTACATGCAAGACGAGGAGTCAATACAGTAAACAGCCAGTTCAGCCGCATGCACAGAAGCAACCAAAGATACCGATCTGCACGAAAGGCTTTCTTCTCCGGGACGTGCTTCCAGTGAGGTCGACCGAGTCGGATACGTAGGAAGGCGGCGCCGGCGCGATATCACTGACCGGCGGTGGGTCAGCGTTTAGATCACTCCCAAAGGCCTCTTCGAGCTGCCAACGTTGTTCTGAAAAACGCGGATAATCGTGAGGCTCTGCGCCTGGATTGATGTGCGCGTCTGAATTATTCGACTGAGGGGAACAGCGGCCGAAATCAGGCGCTGCTAATCTGTGAAGTTGCCTGACGCCATATACTAGAGAAGCGTTACATCCGTGAGTTAGACGTGGCACACTCCAGGTACGGAGGGATGGCTTTACCTTGTGAGATATTTAGAACATCAACGATCCGAAACGTCCCTTCCGCGGGAAAGAGATGAGTTGTAGGATGTGCAGACCCACTTGAAGTCGCTGGCAAGTATGTGTTAGAATAAGGTAAAGATCCCTGCATGGCGACCAGCGCGAGCGCACCGTTTTTCCCATCGCGCACCGACCCGAACAAGCTGCGCAATCTGGGTCCCATCCAGCCAAGTACGCCGCGACGCGGAATAGATAACGCCTGGGAAGCATCTTGGCGCATGTCTCGATGGTGACGCAAGCAAAAGAGGTGATAACGGAGCAGCTAGGTATGGTGAAGACGTGCGAGGTTTGGGGCGGCAGTGGGATAGTGGATGACTCGGATCGATGATCGAGACAGTCTCTTATATTCGCCTGGCTCGAGGCAAGCGCATGTCTGTGTGCAAGCATGAGCAGATCAGTGTGTATGTGGTACGGCCTCAATCATGAAAGAAACGATCTGGCAAGCAATACGCTCGTCTAAATAAGAGGCCACATATCACTGAGAGCTTGGGGATTGTAAGTATTCTGGCGAGTTTTGGACGAAAGTGAAGTTGTGAAGGCTGGATCGCGTTGAGAGGGGACATGTGACCGCGACTTAGTGCTGGCATGCCTGTGGACGACCAGGAGGAGAGCTTGAGGGAGGAGGGAGGAGGGAGGAGATGTGTTGGGAGCTCGAGGAAGGTGGTATGAATGACATGCGAGGAGGACGAAGAAGAAGAAAAGAAATCGATTGAATAAATTATAATTGCGAAAACAAGTTGCGAAAAGTCCTCCTCCACCTATCCTCCATATCTAAGAGTACATCCATCTCTGAGTCCAACAGTCCATCCCCCTCTGCAACTTACGCCGTCCTCAACCTCGCCTTTGCCTTTGCCTTCTGCCTTTCCTTCAACAGTGTCGAGCCTACGAAATGACCGATGCCTGCTAGACCGACGAGGAGGATGAAAGCTGGGATACGGACGACCCATTCGCGGGGTGGGAAGATGGTGTGAAGGGAGGATGAGGCGGGGAGGAAGGGCTGTGAATTTATTACCAGTTAGCGAGTGTGTAGACAGTGAGAAAAGGTGGGTAAACGCACGAGGAAGATCGCCCAGGTGGTGTAGTATACGAATACGAAGGCGGCGACGAGGAGCATGGCGCCGCCTACGGCTTTATCGCTTGAGCCCTGTTGTACGCGTGCGTTAGTGACTGGAGTGGAAGATGCAGGGGAGGTGAGGACAGACCATGGTGATGAGTGTAGGAGGAGAGAGTTGATGCGGGGGCGTGATCGTCATCGACCTCTCCTCCCGCCTCCATCCCCGCATCCCGCATCGCCCACCCCGCACTCGGGCTAGATCTACGCTACGCAGTTCCCGCATATAATACTAGGATATCCCGGGGATGGATCACCACGCCTTCGCCGCCCTCGCGCAGGTCCGCATCCTCCTCCTCCCCGTCGGACACATCACAAAGTCCGAATTCGATACCTACGCTGCCGAAATCCGTTCTTTCGAGAACATACGACTAGGGGATATACCTGATGATCCACGGGATGAGCGAGGTGCGTCTACTCCCTTCCTTTCCCGCCTCAAGTAAAGATATCTAACGAACTTGCATGGGTTACAGCGCGATTCATGCCCCGCCCTCTCTCGGAGGGCTATCTGCACCTTTCCTTCCCGACACACCCCCCACCCCTCTCCCACTCCCCTCTTTCTCTTCTGAGGCCGTCCCACTTCCCACTCGCAGTGATCGGAATCGCAGCGTCATCTCTCTCTTCCCCGCCACATGATATCTACACACAGTTTCAGACGCAGCTGGCCCAGCTCTTTCCCCCCGCCGCCCTTTTCCCACTGGTGCGGCATTGTTTCGTGTTTGAGAATGCTGATGCGGGGGATGGGGAGGGAGGGGGTGGGGAGGGATTACCGGGCTTGACGAGTATACCGAGTGTGATGGGGAATAAGAAGTTGTACCTCGGTACCCTCCTCGCGGACATATGTTCGAGTATTCTAGGGGAGTTTAGCGTCGTCGTACGTCCCCTTCCCCTTCTTCTTCTTCACTGCGAACTCATGGATCGGATTTGTAGGTACAAGCGCTGGAAAGCCCACTAGGGAACGAATACCTAAACGCAGGCCTCTTCCCTGTCCTCCCTCCCCTCTCCGAGATCCCTCTAGCACTCTCCTCCTCCTCAAATAACACACGGAGAGACTCTCTTCCCCCTCTCCCATCCATCTCATCGCAACCGGAGATGCTCAGAGCGGGATCGCCGCTTGCACCGGGGATGAAACGCACCTCTTCCGTCGGAATGGGAGGGGTGGGGAGACAGAGTACACTTGGACTGCCAGGTGCGAAGAAGGGTGGGATGGGGAGGATTGGAGCGACGAGTAGTCATGGGAGATTGTTTAAGGTGTTAGGGGATCTGTTTTTGTTGGCGGGGAGGACGGAGGATGCGACGGTTTGGTGCGTTTCTTCTGATCTCACGTGTGTTTGTGCTAATGAATGGTGTAGGTATAATGAGGCGTTGAATTTGTTTAAAGGGGGGTTCAATGATCCAGTCTGGAACGCATCTGCCCTCGAAGGACTAGCGACCATCTGCGTCCTCGACGCCTGGTCAGCCGGACACGGTCTCGTACGTCTCCTTCCCCCTTCCCATCTCCCCCAACCTAAGTCCCAACCCACACAGGCCGCCTCAACATCAACCTCAAACCCCACCTCCCCACTAACCACTCCCCTTGCGCACCTCTCCTCCGCAAGCACGATGTACTCCAGCACGAAACCCTCCGACCCATCCCTTCATCTCCCCCTCGTCTCCCTCCTCTTCTGTACCTCTGTCCTCAGGCACTCTTCCCTCCTCTTCCACGTCTGGGCAGCGAAAGGATGGGGTCCGTTAGCGTTCACGGCAATGCTCCACCCCGGCCCAGGCGCATACGTCCCTCCCACCCTTTCTCCCCAATTCCAGTCCCCCCACTCCCACTCCCACTCCCCCACCTCTTCCTCTCTTCCCCGGGGTATAGACCTCGCCCGCCTCTCAACCCTCTCACACATCCCCCGCCCCACAATCTCCGCATCCCTCGCCCAACTCCACGGTCCCTGGCTCCTCCACCTCGGCCCGCGCGAGCGTCTCAGTATATTAGAAGCGAGCGCGGGGATGTATGGGAGTTTGGGGTATAGGAGGAAAGAGGCGTTGGTGAGGAGGAGTGTGGTTGGTGTTGTGCTTGATTTGGTTGTTTGCGGGAGGGAGGAGAGTGGACTGCGGCCTGGAGATAGTACACCTGTCAGTGGTGGGACGGCAGGGGGAGGGGGAGTGGGACTCGGGATCAATGGCGGTGGGGGTGGAGGGGGGAGTGGTGCGACGACTCCGAACAGGGCGAGTGGAGGTGGAGGGATGATGGGTGTGAGGAGGACGGAGAGTAGGGTGGGCAATGAGGGGGTGTTGAGGCTTGTTAAGGAGACGTGTAGGGTGCTGGGGATTGATTTGGAGGGGGTGCCGATGAGGCGTGGTGGGGGGTCTTCGAAAGGTGCTGTTGGAGGCGGGGATGAAGGCGCGGGCCAGAAAGAAGAAGGCGCGAGCCAGAAAGGAGAAGACGGGGGGGAGAAAGGGGGAGATGGGAGAGAAGTGGAACAGGACGATGCGCCATATCTCGACGCAGAGCCGCTCGAGACGTATGGATGGCCGGAGTTGCAGGTTGGTGTGGTCAGGGAGGCGGTGGCGGTTGCTGAGGCTTTACCTGGTACGTCCCATTCCCCACTCTCTCAACCCTTCTTATCTCCCAACCTCTCCGCCGTATCCTCCCTGTCGACCGTATCCTCCCACCCTCTTCAACCTCCCTCTTCTGTCTCATATCATCGACCTAACTAATGAACACTCCCTCAGACCACCCAACCACAACCCAATTCGCCCTCTCTGCACTCCGCTCCCTAACGCCCTACCTCGATCCACCGGATCAAGCGCATCTCTACGCCGTTGCGACACGCGCGGCTGTTACTGCCAAAAGAAGGGGAGAGGGTAGGGTGGTGGAGTATTGGGCGGGGAGGCCGGTCGTTAGGGTTGAGGGTGTTCAGTGAGTTTCGTTCATTTTATATCTATCATCCTGGCGGTTCGAGGGATGAAGATGTGCTGATAAACGGGCTATTTGCAGACTCCCGATGATGCGTATACCGCTCGAGAAACCGTTCTCTGCGCTCGAGGCGAAAGGCGTGTCGGAGAGCGCGATGGTGAGCGGGGCGAAGGACCCGTTTTTGTATAACCCTAGGAGGGCAGCTAGTACCCAGGTGTGTAGTGCGATGCTATCTCAGCTAAGCTAAAGAAAAGTAGAGCTAACGAAGAGAAATCGTAGGGCGCGATGATGGCGGTTCAGAACGAGATCATCGAGTTCAACGTGCTGTTGCAGAATACGTATGCGTTTGGGTTGGAGTTGGAGAGTTTCGCATTGTCGTAAGCTTACTCTCCTTCGCCCATTTAGGCTGTGATGTTAACGTCCCCAAACAGAACCTCCGGTGTCCCATTCGAATCTAAGCCACTGTCCCTAACCATCCCACCTTCGTCCCTCCACCCAGTCACTATCACCGGCCGTGCTCTCCAACCAGGCGTCCTGACTATTCGAGGCTGTATCGTCCGTGCACCTGGTACCGCATCTAGGGAGTTCCTCCTCCCCCTTACCTCGGAAGAGGAAGATGAGCAGGCGTCGAGGAAGAGGGCATTGAAGGCGTGTGAGAAGGATAGAGTGAAGTATTCAGGTCTGGAGAGCATGCCCTGGGAGAGGGAGGTGGGCGCGGGAAAGAGGAGTAGTAAGACGGCTGCGAAGAAGGGAGGGAGGAAGAGGTTCATGGAATGTAAGGTCGTGCCGGAACAGCCGATGATGCGGATTAGGTGGGTGTCGTTGACGCATGGGGCGGTGATGATGTATATTGGCGAGACGTGCGTTCCCATCATATCTTTCCATCGCAGTTCGTGGTACTGACGATCCTGAACATGCAGGACTACGATCAAAATGACACTTGAGAATGTGTCTTCACTAGCCGTCGATTTTGTACGGCTGTCGTTTGACGACTCGACGATTGCCCCTGCGCAGGCCGCGCTCGTCGAGGGAGAGATGTCGGTGTTTGAGACGTATGAGACGGAGTATGCGTTGATACATCGGCCTTTGTTCAGTTGGGATGCGGGAGAGGGAGAGGAGAGGAAGGTGATTGGGCCGGGGGAGAAAAGGATGTTGGATGTGAGGTGTTTCGGGAAAGCGGCTTGGTGCGCTCTTTCCTTTCCTCAAGGCTGAGTGTGCTGATGAGAGTGATTGTAGCACCACAGGAACCATTCATGTCTCTTACGGGTATCTGAACCGGAATCAAGACGACCAGCAAGAGGAGGAAGACGCTGCACCGCGGGTGTTTCACACTCGACAGCTCTCGTACCCTATCATGGTCAGCGTGTACGAGATGCTCGAATGTCAAGATATGGATATCCTCCCGTACCTCGCTTTCGGTCCTTCCTCCTCGAGCATGCATCCCGACTTATCATTATCACTCAATCCCATCGCATCGTCCTCCAATGCTCAACTCCATCCGTCAACTTCGGTTCTATCCACTAGCACCAGCGGGAGCAGTCAGTGGAACCGCGAACAGATGCAGGCTTCGATGCGTGATATCGATAATGAGAAAGGGTGGTGCTTGTTCTCGATCGAAGTACGGAATGCGTACGGGCTTCCATTCGATGTTTCGTTTGAGCGGTGTCAGGAGGGTGTGCAGGGGATGACGGTATCGACCACCGTGCCGCCTGGATCGACTTCTCGGTACGTGCATAACCTCTATAATCTATATCAACGATTTAACTTGAATGATGTGTGTAGAATCATACTTCCGTTGAGGAAGTTCACGCTTCCTGAGGAAGTGACTAGGGAGCCGGTGCCGACGCTGTCGCTGCGGCAGTTCGTGGTGACGAAGTCGAAGTTGAGTAAGGAGGAGGAGAAGTTGCAGAGGGAGCTGTTCTGGTACAGGGAGGAGGTGTTTAAGATCGTCAAGGGACTGTGGAGAGAAGTGCGTTCTTCCTTCTTGCGTCCCCTCAAGTATAAATCTGATTTGGACCTGTTCTCTACAGGCGGGAGGCACACGTTACGGAGAGATCTCACTGCGAAAACAGCGATTCAGTCTTCCGATGCTCGAGCTTATACGCACGGAGTCGGCGAGCGTGGAGCTGTCACTATGGACTTACGATGGAGAGTCAGAGCGCGAGTTCCCTGCTCAGAAAGGACTGTGTAGCCCGCCAATGAACGATTTCGTATACCTACGGACGAGAGTGCGGAATTTGTCTTGTCAGTTCTTCTCTTCCCTTGTTTCACGATCCAAACTGACGTATACCACCTTGCTCTAGCTACTTCCAAGATCCTCACGCTCGACCATGCCCTCACGCCATCTCAGTACATCATCTACGAAGGCACCCTATTGCGACAGCCCGTTGGCCGGCTGGGTCCAGGCGAGGAGAAGGTGGTGGAGACGCCAGTGTGGTTCCTAGCGGAGGGGAAGTATGAGGTCAAAGCGGAAGTGTTCACGGAGGTGGAGAGTGTCGTCGGGAAGGGCATCGAGGGGGCGGCGATTGGTGGGGCGGCGAGGATGAAGGTTGTTGTTCGGGGAGAGGATGATTCGGGGTAGGCTGGGAGGTAGTGCTCCAGGGAAGAATGAAGCTCGGGATGGATGGACGAGTGCCATGTTCGTGAGAGTCGGGGGCTTAACTGACATGCTCTGGCCGGCAACGCTTCTGTCTACCAGAGAGACGGCGTCCCGTGGAGGATACGCGCCGTATATATGCTCCGGTGGACGCGGCTGGAAGTCGAGTCGTGGGTGGACACATGCTCTACCGGCGGAGGTACTGGTAAGCCTGTATACAGGAACCTACATGCCTCACGGTGTTGCGCGCGTAGTGGTACTGTTGTTCAACGAGCACAAAAGGATGTATGTACGTCGCATCGAGACGGGGTTCAAGTAGCACGAAATGCTTTTTCCAATACCTGAGTCCTGCACGCGAGCTGAGATGGCCTGAGAATGCACTACTGGTACCGATTCTACAGACAATTCTTTCCTGCGCTCAATCTGAATCCCACCAAAGCTACGAGGAACATGTTCATCTACGGTCAGCACACGTGGTTACCCTCGGCAGGTTCAGACTCACCTTTGTTTTTTTGAAGGC
Source organism: Pterulicium gracile (assembly GCA_004369125.1). Classification (NCBI taxonomy): domain Eukaryota; kingdom Fungi; phylum Basidiomycota; class Agaricomycetes; order Agaricales; family Pterulaceae; genus Pterulicium; species Pterulicium gracile. The sequence continues at coordinate 54,795 of ML178836.1, forward strand.
GGCCTTGCTTGAGATCTGTGTAATGTCGTGCTTACGCTTGAAACTGAGTGAAGCTGTCTATAACCATAAAAATATCGATGAGAAGCAGAAGGTGAACGCGGAGAGACGCGAGGCACCTGTGAACGCGTGTCGGGCCTAGCATCTGGTTCATCCAAATCCCCTTCCACGATATCGAACTCCTGCTTAGCATCGTCAATCTCCATCTCCTAATCAGCTTCCTCTGAACCCGCCTTGCTCTGCATCTCGGAGGCGTCGCTGCGAGAAGTGCTGTCCTCTTAGTAGAACCCCTCATCGAGCTCGTCGCTGTCGGTATCCTCCGCTCGGGCCTTGCCTTCCCCTTCCCCTTCCCCTTCATATACACAGGGGGGACATCCCATCCTTCGTCAAGCCATTCAGAGACAGAGGGCAGTTTTTGGTCTGCCGCGAGCCACACAAGATGGCTGCAATACTTCTTGCCTGTAATGCAAGGCTTGCATCGAAAAGATTGCCCTTCCAGACCGCTGCCAGGGGTGCACTTTGCGTTGGCCAACTTTTCCGTGCGGGCAGGACCAGGAGCCATGCGCAGTGCGCCACGATAGCGATCGGAGCAGGAGTCGCACTGTCAGTGAAGTCCACAATTAGCACCAGCGAGCAACAAGTTTGTGTAGAGCTCACCCTGATCGTCCTGAAATACTGACTCTCAGCCTTAGTAGGCGCTCGAGCACCGATACTGACAGAGAGACGTGCATGCGCAAGCTGCACATCATTGGACTGTGGGTGACTGGCTTCCCCGTCACCGGCAGATGAAGCATTCCGTGAAGAGCGGCGATTGGGCTGATTTGACTGAGGTTTGGAGGAGTTTGTCGACTCGGAATTGATGATGAGGGAGCCGGGATGGTTCGTCTTCCTGATCAAACTTCATCGCCAGAGCGATATCGATTCGAGGCACCTCCACCAAGACTATGTGACTCTGTGAGCGGTTGCCGCCTTGAAGGACCGGGCGTGGCATTTACCCGTTCAGACGGTCGGCTGCGAGTACCATTGCTTCCAGAGGACCCGTCGATTGCAGTCCTGGCACGCAATGAAGGCGATTGATTGGCTCCTGAGCGCGCTGTGCTGCTGGACGCTGCAGCTGAGATGGCTGATGCGGAGACGGCCTCGGAGGCTCCAGAGGATGATGAAGGAGTCGGAGATGAAGCTACAAATCTTCCGGAAGATGATCTGCGTTGGCCTACGTAACTGATGGAACGAGAGGTTGGCACTCGTTGTGGGATAGTAATGGAGCAATCCGCGTCCCCGCGCAGCGGCATTTCTCGGGATCGAGTTGCGCATGCAGCCCTGATGCGACCGAGGTATGATTTCTGGAGACTTTGCCTCCCCCGAAGGAGTGCCGGGGCGTTCTGACAGTATGTGCAGAATGCATGAGAACACGACACGGAGAAGGGGTATGCGTCATCTGAGACGCACCTGTTCGAACCAAGTCTCGCTAAGGAAGATAATCAAGCGATTTCATTTCCTCGATCTCGACACTCCGAGTTTTCATAGAGGATATGGCCCGGATGAATGAGATAAGTGTATCCAGGCGCGACTAACGCTCCAAACATGTAAACGAATTCGATAGGGAGAAGGATATCGTTCAGCTTCGCTCGCCGCTGCACGCCACAGGCGTGGGCAATCGCAGTCTCCTAGTGAAGTGGCCGAACGGTGTAAAAGATCCATCCGTGACGAGTATGCAAAAGAGAAACGACTGACCAGAATTTGGAAAATCCTAAAGGAGTAGGCCTTGTGCCTTCTGCGAGCTCCTGTGTCGGATCTGCTCTGAAACGAATAGAAGCCGCTGCCCAAGAGGAGCGAGCTTGTAAAGACTTGGAGCGAGACGTTGCATCCATTCGAGCACCCGGTATCTATCGTCGAACTTCCCTTTACACGCCTCTTCCATTGCGTTTATCAGTAGAAGCGATAAGAAAGCCGTACATTCCTTGAAAGCTTGCTTCTGCCGTAAACTGAACTCCTTCAGTGGATAGTCATCGAGTGTTATTTCAGGTATCTCCAGGCCCATAGTGTTGTGCTCTATCCAGGAGGTTAACAGGGATCTTGGGGGGGAAAAGGGAGGAATGGAAACGAATTGACCGGCCGGCAGCATATATAAACAGGTGTGGCTCTCATGCCCAGGCTGTCGGCAGATGATGGCGTTCATACTCGAAGCTAATTTGTGACGACTGCACTCATTCGCCGCTAGACTGCCGGAACCCATGGCAACTAAACTTCCCTGTTGCAGTAGAATTTACATGGGACTGTAATATCGTTAACGCCGCCGACATGACCTTAGATAAGATCCCCGCATCTCGGCGTACCCAGCCTGACGGACGTGCACGAACTGTGCAAGATGCATAACATGTCATTGGCACCCTCGGAGTCTTTAGAAGCAGCTCCACACATTCTCAGAAATACATATTCTTTTCCTCGCACGGCACTGCATGGCTTACACACTTGCCTGATCACCAGTACCTGACTTCAGTTCTTCAACCCACGCCCCTAGACCCTCCCCAATTCTCATCGACTCTTGCAGCTCACGCCATGTCCGCGTACATGCTCTTTTCATCTCCTCTCTCGCTCGATTGGCTGCGTCTCCTTCAAGCTGCTTGAATATAGGTTTGAGCTGCGTGAGGTGTCCTGTATTTATGGACGTGATATGTGATTAGATGTCGGCAGGCAAAGCAGAAGACCGTGGATGAATCGCGTCCACGGAGTCACCATCGGCCAACTTGTAGGCAGATGCAGTCACGGTACAATCTGACAATCTTACAGCTTGTCCCTGTATCCGCGCAAGACCCTCGCCCATCTCCAGAATTTCCCTCCTTGCCTCCTCTAGTTCCGTGATCAACACTTCTCGCTCCATTTCCAGTTCAAATAGCATCTGTTGCGCGTGTTGGATCTCCTCTTCCCTTGCTATCACTTTGGTAGGCAGCTCCGCCACATCCTTGCGAGACCCACGCAGATCTGTCTGCAGAACCTTGACTGAGTCTTGAATCCTTGGCACAGTCCACCGGGGGACTTGACCCTCGTCGTCAAGGATAACACCTTGGTCTGTGTTGCTGAGGGAGAGAGAAACGCGCTGTGCAGTGAGCGAGTTGGCAAGCTCGACTCCAAGTTCGACGATGTTACTTGTGTCGTCACGCTACCACTACAGTTCGGTGGACACACCGTCGATGGCGTCTTGGGCGGCGAAGATTCCATTAACAAGCTCTGAGGACGAGGTCGGTAGTTGATGTGCGACCACACCGAGGATTTCGAAATCAGGGTTTGACGAGGATGGGGATGGAGGAGACGAGAATTCGTCAGGGGAAGACGGCGAGGTCACTTCAATCTCTCCGTCTTCCAGATCTCGGTTTGAGTTGTCGTGAATCTGAGTGCGCGACCGTTGAGCTCTCCTCCTCTCCCGCTTCTCTTCTTTCTCCCTCTTTCTCTCGTCGCCATGACCTCGCTCTTGCTCCCCAGTCATTTTCAGATGGGCCGCCCGCTCGGCCTCTTAAGCGACCCACTCCGTGTGACTTCGGTATCCTTCGCCCCAAACTCCTTGAACAATATTACGACACTTTCTGCGTATGCCTCCAGCGCTTCCTGTGCAAACTCATGCCGGCGAATGAGCTCCTCTGAGTACTCTGCGATGGGGAAAATGCTGTATTCCAGCGTCTCGAGTCGAGTGGTTTGCGTTCTTCGTTGAGGATGTTTAGCGACTCCAGGCGTCCAGCGCCGAGCGACAGTGCCTTGACACCTTCCTCTGGATCAGTGTATATCGGTGCACGGGCAGTGGCTTTTGTCAAGTCAAGTCAAAGGAAGACTGTAGAACGGCCGTGGATAGATGAGCTTGAATAGAGGCAAGTACTAGACTACATCGAATGGTGGTAACTGTCAGTCGACGCGTTACTGAGGAAAGTATGCGAAACAGAGGGCACGTACCAGAGCATTCTGTCCATGAGCTCCTTCCCATCAAGGAGGGAGAGGTCTTCGTCCAGTATCAAGGGCCGCTTCAGTGGTCCTTTCGCACTATGCTGATGCTGAAGGTCGTTGTCCCGGGGATCGATGGCCCGAGTCACGCTGGGCGCGGAAGACTCTTTAGACGCTAACGACACAGTGTATTGAGCGTATTGACCTCGGAATGCGCGAGCTGGAGCAAGGAAAGACGATGCAGGCCTGAGGTCACTCGAATCCTCGCTCACGTTCAAGTACGAATTATCCGGGGGAAGGGAGAAATAGTCACCATGGACGTCCCACGCAGCTGTTGGATCGAAAGGGAAAGACCTAGGCGAGAGTGAGCTTCGGCGACGCGTGGTCGATGGGAGTGGCAACGGGTCAAGAGATGTGGACAAGAGAGACAGAGAAGATAAGTTTGATTGAGATCGTACGGCATGTGAAGCTGTGGCAAGTGGCAAAGTCTGTGGAGTGGCGAGCGGAATGGCAGGAGATGAATGAGCACGCGTCCGAGCCCGCATGGCGTTGAAACTGCCCCCAGCCGTTGTCTGCATGGCGGTCCCATACTGCGCTGGAATTCTCGCCCCAACCTCTGGCCACCCTCTTGCCCCAACTAACCTCAGTCATAATCCCCGTTCCAGCACCAGTGTCTTCCCTTGAAGGTCCTCCCCAACCACCACCTACTTTCTGTGCACCTCCAGTAGACATCGAACCCAGCCTTTCGTCACCCATGAGACTAATATCATGAACAGAATGCGCGCTTCGGGCGATGTCTGTACCAGACTCTCCAGGTGGGCTGGCAAGCCGCGTCGCGCGCGGTTTGGTCGGGGGCTCGTGTGCTCGTGTTGAGCTGAAAGCGAGCGTCTCCAATGCTTTAGACTGTAGCACAACAGCGTTGCTTCCTGATAACAGCTTCTCCTCCGAGTCGCTGTGATCTCGTTGCACGGAATGGCCATCTTCACCAGTTCGGCGAGAATCCTTGCGGCGGAATCGGCCTGTCGAACTCAACTCTGAGTCAGGCATTGCGAGTGAGTACGAATGGTTGTGGAAGGGACGAACGAGCCGTACACACATCAAGAGGCTCCCATTGTGCCTACTTAGATCAAGGCGTGCAGTGCAGGAGGTCTCGGCGCTAAGTAACAGCAAGCAACAGCAGCCGGGACTGCCGGTTCTTTGACCTCGGTGTTCGTTGAGCATGTGTGGCCCTCCATCTCCCCTCTTGTCCCCAATTTCTCTGTTACTCGGCACCATACACACGTCGCCCATGCACTCGGGTCGCAACATATGCTATCTCCATCGACTTCCACTGGAGCTGTGGCGCAGTGTTTTCCTCCAAAACCACGACCCCAAGCTCGATACCGGCCGCAGTCTCGACGCGACTGTTGGCGTATGGGCCATCTCACAAGTTTGCCTTATATTCAGAGAAATCTGCAACTCGACGCCCGAGCTTTGGACCTACATTAGCGTGTCCGGACAGCCGACATCCAACCAGGGATCAGCAGCAGCGGATGCGGAAGTCGTCACTCAGGTTAGCGAGGCCAAGCTGTTAACCACTGGCCGCAGGTGCGAGCTGTGTTTCGAGATAGACCTCCAGGCACGCACCAGAGCTGAGAGCATCTCTCAGCCTGACGTCGATATCATTGTCAGCTCCAACGACCTCGAGATGCGAGCAGCTCTTGAATCTCATGAAAATGGGGCCGATGGAGAAGGAGAAGAGATGCTGGCCAGTGACTTGGGGAGAGACGGTGTCGCCGAGGGACCGTTGAACCTGGACTCGAACGAACTACTCAGGAGGTCGATGGCGAACAGTGACCATATCGAGGATCTCGATCAACTCATGGGACAGCGCGAAAGCGGTGTGCACTACAGGCTCCGCAACCTCCTTTTGTTTTCCAGAAACCTCGAACTCACCATTGAGATCTTCTCAGAGAAGCTATCCTCCACAGAAGAAATTTTGTTCATCCGTATACTCGCACCGCATCATGGCCGCTGGAAGAATTTCTCTCTACACAGCCGCAGATTTCCCGACAACGCCGTGAACATCGACCATATTTGCCGTGGGGGGCTTTCTTAACCATCCCGGGGAATGAGTTCAATTTCTTGAAACTCGACACGCTAACACTGGATTTCCCCAGAGCAGGAGAACTACCATCATGTATTGGATTATGGCGTCTTTTTCCTCTGAGCTCCTCGCCCATCCTCACCAAGGCTTGTCTACGACACGTCCTACGACCCTTCGCGCAGTTTCGCGGCTTTCCCTGGTCCCAGCTCACCGAGTTGGATCTACTTGCCTCCGACGAGGCCTTCAGTTTCCTGGTCTCTTACTACCTTCGTTGGTCCGTCTAGTCTCCCTCGCCATCGACGTGCAACCATCAATAGTCGACACCATCATGGAAAGACCACCCCTCCCCCCCGCTGTCCTTCCAAACCTCACACACCTCACCCTCCACAGTAACCTGGCAGTCGACATCACCGATCCAACCGTGGTGGTAACCCCTCGTCTTACGCACCTAGACGCATCGATGCTATTCAACCCTTACACGCCTGGTTGGCAGGCCGATGCCCTAGCTCAGTTAGCATCGTTCGTGACAGCAAGTCATTGCGATATCCAGGAGTTCACCTGCCGGCTCGAAACGTTAGTACATGTCGATTCCGAATCGCTACTTGATGAGCTCGAGGAGGAATTGGAGGACGACGACGACGATGTCGGGAGCGGCACCGGTGATGACGAGTCCGCAGACAACGGCAACGATCAACCTCTGTCATCTAAAGCGTCCTTTCCGAGCTCACCGGTGACTGGCGTACATTTCAATTTCATGGACGTCGAGATGGCGGAGGGAGACTCCGATGGCGACTCGGACTACGTGCCCAGCCACGACTCTCAGGACGAGAACACCGCCAGTCCAATCCAGTCAGCGAACGAGGACGACGACAACGTTGCACTCACAGTCGTCAATGCGCCAGTGTCTCGAATCCGGGTCCAACGAGTTCGACCGTGACGGCGACCCCGACGGTGCCGCTTCCACTGCCAATGGTTGCGCCCTCTAATCCGGTCGACGCCTAAGTCGAGACGGAGGATTCCGAGGACGAGGACGACTCAGACTATGATCCCAACCAAGAAACCGATTCCAGCGAAAGCGAAAGTTCCGACAGCGATCACTCAGAGAGCTCTGACCCAGAGCTCGACGGGCCTCCCCAGTTGCACCCTATATACGACGTTTTTTAGGCCATGCGGAACCTCACAATTCTGCGACTTCATCAATGGAATATGGAATCGACGCACCCAGTAATTCGGGATATCACACTGGCGGCGAGTAGTAGTGTTGAGAAGTGGTCGGACTTGAAGGCGGTTGCGGATGGCGAGTTTGAGCGTACTGTGATGACTTCTCCGGAGTTTGCACTTTGCCCGAAGCTTGAGGTGTTGGAGTTTGGGGTGTATCATGGCGGAGGGGACGAATCTGGTATAGACAAATACGCTACTTTCGATGGATCAGACGAGTGGGATGTCTGAAGTTCTGTGACGAGCTTCAACCAAACAGGATTCACGATCTACAGAAGCGCCGTACTTGTATTCCACTGCTACATGCTCTGTACTTATAGTAAGATGCCACGATGTACAACACCTCAACCAGTGCAGTAGATTCTCACTTATAAATCGTACACCTCCGCGCCCGAACACGATAGATCTCACGCACTCCGAGTTCACCCTCGAGTGCACGAATAAATTACCACCAAACATACCTCTTCTCCTTCGTTCCAACCACCTCCTCCAACCCCATAACACTCATCCACTCCCCATCCTTCATCCAATCAACCTCCCCCCCACTCCTCAGCGTAAGCACAGTCTTCTCACTCTCAAGCGGCCGTCCAGCCTGTTCCGCCGCCTTCGTCTCAGCGTCTACCCTCTCCAACCATGACTTCGCTATTGCCTGATCGGAAGATGAGGAAAGGGATGGGAGGTGATACATCCAGATGGGGCGGTCGGCGCCGTGCGTGATGTATTTCCCTACGCTCAGAAGTGGAGTTAGTGAAGGATTCTGTAATAGCAGATCGGTCAGGACGTACCCAACGCCTTCCACCCCTCCGGCGCCCACTCAATCGCATACCTCACCACGGGAAACCCAGCATCGTGCAGATCGCGATGTAATATCCTCACAGGAAGGTGGACCTGGAAGTCGCTCAGCGCGTCGCCGAAGAACTTGAGGATTTCGTGTGGGGTCATGGATGGGTTGAGGTGGTGTGAGTGTTGGGATAGAAAAGGATCGATGAGGGATGGGGGGAAGTAGCGGAGGAGAGCGGGGGCGATGGAGGAGGGGGTGGGGACGGGGTGGGCGAGGGAGTAGAGGTACCTGGATGTATGTGGCTTCCTTAGCAGGATGAAATGGGGGTGAAGAAACACAGAAAGACATACCACTCATCCTTGACATGTCCCAGCAGCACGCTCCTCACGCCCTTCTCTCTCAACCCTTTGGCTAGCTCCCCGCTTTTCTGCCACTCCATAGGATCCGGGGTTGTTTTCATCCACTCCCCGTCCAAGCACCCACGGAAAGTCCCATATTCGCCCAGGTCATCGCTGGATATGAGATCCATGAGCGTAGAGATCGGTACGGCGCGCAAATCGTCGAGGATATTGGGAGAGTCTGGGCTGAGGTCTAGTTTCGAGCAGAGCGTATGGAGTTGGGGACGGAGTTCTGAGGGGGTGCGTGGGGAGATCCTATAATGAACAGAGCGCGTTGACGTTGAGCGGAGAAGAGACGTTGAGTATATGAGATTCTTACAGAAGGGCGTTTGATTGGAGGTTAGCGGATTGGAAGGGAGAATTCTGGCCGGGTGGAAGCCGAGAGACGTGGTGCAAGATCTGGTGAACGGAATGTGCGCCTGATATCGATGTTAGCGTCGTCCAGACCGTGAATACGGTAGCAACTCACCAGCAGAGAGCCCAGTGAGCTGGACGTTATTAGGATCGCCTGTGAGAAATGGACAGCGTAAGCTCTCTCAGTTTGATCGAACGAAACGAGTTGCCACATACCTCCAAACCTCGCTATGTTCTTTTCGATCCACAGCAAAGCTTGCCACTGATCCTTGAAGCCATAGTTCCCATCTATCTTCGGCTCGTCGCAAGCCAAGAAACCGAGGACAGAAACTCGGTATCCAACGCTCACCCAAACGACGTTCTGTTCCGCACATACGTACTGAGGCTGAGAGCTGACAGTGTGGGGCGACCCGAATTGGAGAAAGCCACCGTGGATGTAGATTTTGACTGGATATTGCGTTTGAGCAGATGTGGGGTCAAAACCAGCTGGAATTCCGATGTTCAGAAAGAGCCTAGTAACAGGACATTTGGTGTTAGTCGAACTCGATACAGCGAGGTGTATGTCTTCTACGCACGGATTTTCGCTCGGTTTGCCATAGCCAACCTTATCCTTGAACGCCCAGCCGGCGGCTTGTCCGTCGTTCGTCGGCTGAGCACAGTCTGTCAGGATATAATTAGGTTGCGAAGCCAATGAGAGAAGCATATCTGGCACGTACAAGAAGCTTCTTGAACGTATTCACGGTCGTCGTAGCGAAAGTCACTGGGCAGCGGTAAAGGGTCCTTCCATCTCCCAGTATACTCAGCGTATGGAACCTCTGTTAACGCCGTTCATCATCAGCATTCCCGCAGCCTGAGAGCGACCAGAAATGTCGAGACGGACCTAAGAAGTGTATCGTCCCATTCCTTGCTCGACCTCCCGTCACTTTGCCAAACGAAGTTTCCACCGCGATGCGTTCTGAGCCAGGAAGAGCAAGTTCGTCGTGGAGGTGTAGAGTCTCCATCGTGGGAGGAGGAGAGGTTCAAGGCGGTTTGCATTGTTATTGACAAGGGTCAGAGCTGTGGGAAGTCCGAAGATGAGCGGAGAGAGGACTCGTCCCGATGTTCCGATCCGCGGTCGATCACGCTTTTGATGGAGATGGGCCAGGTCTCGAGCAATGGCGTTGTGCGAAGTTTCAAGAGAGTTATATATCCTCACTACGGGTACAAAAAGGCCTTACAGTACAGACATATCTGCTTTATGCTCAGGGAATCAGCTCGATGCTCACCGAATTACAAGTAGCAATGTTGTAATGCGGGTGATTCGAGGTAGGGCTATAAACCACATCAAGGCGTCCTCCAGCCGTGCTGTTCGAGCACAAAGCCCACTGGTCAGTCTGTCCGGAGACTGCGAGCTGCGAGGTGGCTCCGGTAGTCTGAAGAGCTTTAAGCACATGTATGACACGCATGACGAGTGGGACCGGACTCACGACAAGGCAATAACCGGCCCAGCCTATGGGATATGGGTACAAAGACTGGAAAGTAGGAGTCTCTCCCACTGCCAACGGGATGCCCGTCGTGCGCTAAGTGAAGGGAGTCCAACATCATCGTTTGCTTCGCGGAGACGTTTAGTAGCAGAGGGACGTAAACGCACCTGCATCGGATTAGACGGAAGAGTGCCGCTGAGAACACCATTCGTCATGAACTCGGATGTGTACGACGAGCTACTGCCAGCCTTCGAGTACCTCAGCAAGATGAACAACCAGTTGGTATGGTTGGAGCTCACCGTCAAAACCTGCCAGCTCTGACGAGGTACAGTTTGTACGTGAAGAATTTGCAGATGGACTGAAGTCGGTCCTTCAGGAGGAGCTTTGGTGTATACCGCTTGCAAGTTGAAATGCGCATTGGTGTTTGACGTGCAGCCTTGAGCTACGGCGAGTACCTGTAAAACCGGCGAACGTTCAGCCATATTCAAATTGGCTCAGAGAGACTGACACCGACCGCAGTCGTCGTGAGCGTTACCAGAGCGATTCCGGCTGAGGACAGCATGCCAGTTAAAGGGCCGACCAGAAAGGAGCAAACGTCTGCGAGATTGGGCTACCTATATACCCCGTGTCAACGTTATTGACGTGCGGAATGGTTGGGAACAGTCAGTCCCATCGGTGCGTTCTGATCTATCGCCAACGAAAGGGCCTGGCTGGACCTGAATACGTACTATGCCCAACTGCAGGAGAAACATCCATGCAAGAATAGATGAGCTTGCAAGGAGCGACGAACCTCGACGAACGATTGATGAACCTAGCTACTGTACATGTGTTGACTCTATATATGTCAGATAAGGTGTCCAAACTTCACGTCGATTTTAGCCTACAAGCAAACAAGCCGGAATCGCCTCGTCAGTATATCGTCTGATATCCCATAGCATCCAAACGTACCGTCATTTTGATTGTAGTTGTACGCTCGATGAACGATCAGTACTCCAAGCCTTTCCCCGCAGCAGATCTCATCAAGTCTTGGTTTGTAAATCATAATGGCCTCGCCCTCTGGAACAGACCTGGACTCGCTGAGAGTACCGGGGGCCCCAACCACGTCTATCACAATCGGAGCCGGCGTTTCGAATACCCATTGCCAGAAATGCAGTCTCTCGAGCTTCGGCATGGCCCTGAGAACGTCGTATTGAGGATGTCCCTCTATGTGAGGTTCGCCACGCACGTCGCTGTCATCTGAGTCGCTTCCGTCAGAGTCTTCATCTTCAGGGTCATTGTCGGCCTGAGGATCATCCTCAATTACTGTCGCTTCTACCCTGCAAGTGAAGTAGGTGATGTCGCACCGACTTGCTTCCAGAAAACGAAGTAGCTTCGTCAGTTCGTTGTCTGTCAGGCCAGGTGTCCAGGGTTATGAAAGCATCGCGGCCTTTAGGTGTAAGACGAGGAGTCGTCATTACATTCGCGTCGACGAGAGCGAACGCCCCACTACTGCGGAGAGTCAGGTGTGTGAGGTTTGGGAGGATGGCAACTGGGAGGGATGGCAGTGAAGGGGCAATGGTTTCAGCTGAGAGCGGATGATTCTCGATGGCGAGAGAAGATAGACGATCCAGCGAAGGTAGCATTGAGATGAGATGATTCAACTCGGCATCGGATAGATACAATTCCAAATCGATGAGCTTTGCCCAGGAAGCCCGTCAAGGAGTTCGACAGATCGCCCTCCCATGTGTCGGATGCAGGCCTTGGTGAGAACGGGCAAAGAAGCGTTGGTAAAAAGCTCGTATAACTCCGATATGTGGGTTCTTGCGTCGGCTGGAGCCATCCCACTGAGGGTCCTGAGGGTCCTTCATCGTCAGGGTGTCAATTTTCGGGACTGATTTCGTTCTGTGGCATGAATCCGAGAAATCCTCCCATGGAATATGGCCCAGCGTCGCTCGTATCTCGAGCGTACGCACCCTCGTCGAGGAATCTGCTGCTGCGTAACGAGACACTCTTCCAGCGAGCATGATGCGCCGCGAGTATTCGGATACACAAGGCCTCTTCCGCGAAGTTCAGCTTATCGGAGAAGATCTCGATGGTGAGTTCGAGATCCCCGGAATAGTTTAGCATACTGCGAAGCCTGTATTCGATGTGAACTTTGCGCTTCAATGTGAGATGACTCTTGTTGCTGGCTTTCACAGTCGACCCCGTCGCTAACGCGTTGGGATCAGAGTCCGTGGTGATGTTGGGCTGCAAATCACTGGCCGACCTGGCTCGTGCCTCGCAAAGCTCGCATTCGAGCCTATCTGAGAGCACCTTGGCCCCGGTGACCTCATCGAGTGGATCCACAGCTACCGAGCGTTGGTAGTATCGACTGGCAGTATCGACTGGGCCTGGGTGGCGGACACGCTGATGTGGGTCCAAAGCTCCGGTGTGGACTGTGAGACCTCCCTGAATAGGTGGCAGACCTGTGAAATGACCCAAGGTCCAATTTTGGTGTCGAGACTGCGACTGGCAGTGAGCTCGCGATCGCGAGTTTGGAGGAAGACGCTGCGCCACAGTTCCAAGGGAAGGCGACGGAGATGACAGATGTTACGAGTCGCAGACATGTGTGGTGGAGATATGGATTGGAAGAAGATTGGAGATGATAATAGACACGATCTGCGGGAACGAGACGATACGGATTGATTGAGCTGACTCACTAGGCTGGCACGATGGATTGACGACAGTGAGACAGTGACTGTGGGGAGAAGAAGTGCAACCGATGATTAAGCGCATGCGCGGTTTGTGCAGAACAACACGCACCGCACCGCGCACACACCCCTGCCAGTTGCTTCTCCTCCTGCTAGAACTTTTCCTTTCGGTAGGCGAGGCGTTTTCTTGTGTCTTGTACTAGCTCGCTATGTATTTTCATCCACAATCAGACACGATGTGGCCTTGAGTCGATATTCTTGACGAGCTCAGTCACTTGACCTGATACTTGCAACTTGTCCCAAATCATCACAATTTCTCCATCTCTCAGCAAACACCCATGCCGAATAAACTCATGAGTTTCCTCTGGTCTCCGGCAACGAGCTGAAGTCCTTCAGTCCTCGAGCTTGTGATTTTGTCCGTTCACGATTACCTTGAAGAGTCTTCCACCTACAAGCTTTATCCGGTCGACCTCCAGCTTGTGAACCCACGGTTCTACGCCAATCGCGGGTAGTGGCGCGTCTTCTCACTCCTGTGTTCATTGTGCTCAGGCTGAACTCAGATCTGTTGGCTCCGCGGATCTCATACTGGGCTCTCGCTTCAAATTTGGAAAATGTCGACTGCCAGTGTGCAGATTTCACCTCGTTACGCCGAACTGAGCGGTCGTTTCTCGCCCCCCAGTGAGGGTGCTCATTTGCTCCAGAGGTTTATCGGTTGGCAGACACAAACATGAATCGATGCCAGCGATAACGCTGTGGGTGAGCAGACCATCCTACTCGTATGTTTTCCCTCCTTGCACTCACCGAGCCGAGCCGACGCATTGAACTCGGAGGCTCCATAAGGTAGCTGTGACCTTGGTATGCCATTTCACTCTCTGAGTTCTGATTCTGACTGTCAGTTCGTCAACCATGAATGTAGCCGGGGATCAAGTGTGTGCCGAGATGTACTTAAAGCTTGCGCAGCCAGGCGTCGGAGTCCGATGTTCCTGGAGTGGTACGGTGCCTTGTATGCCACACATTCATCTCTACTTACCGACTGCGACGAGCTCATTTCCAGGACTGTTCAGCTTAATCCGCGGACATGAATATTTTTGTCAGGAGAGAGTTTGGTGTACTAGAGCCAATGTCCGTCCCCACACTGCTCCGCCGCAGCGTGTAAGTATTGCCAAGATCCACAGACTCCACGTACCTCTCGTCTCTGTTACCTGCTGCTCTCGGTGTTCTTGTCGGTCTTTCCATGCACTACATTATTGATCACGCGTGAGAGGCAGGCTCTCATAATAGCTCTTCACTATTTCGGGGTCCGCGCTGCGTCCGGATCCGAATACTAGCTCGAAATGACTCTCCTTTCCGCGTGAAAGCAAGAACAAGCGGCCATTCAACCGATCCTATCCATCAGTGGTGGAAGACTGGCGGTGGAAGACTGGCGAAGTGCGCTCTTCATGTTTGCCGCATGTTTCTCGCATTTGCTTCGTATTTATGCTCTCCTGCAGAAGCGTAGGGATACTTTTCCGGCCTTTGTCCTCGGTAACCAACTTGCACATGGCATCATGACAGCATAATGGCTCCAGACATACACACCGACACGTTCATTGCGATCTCTCCAGCCTTCATTCTGCCTACACCTTGATATTGGCGCGTTGCGTACACCATCGATATTAAAGTGTCTTCGACCGATCTTACCACCCCACTTCCAACCTAACACCAACTCCTCAAAACCCGCTACGCAAAGACGACCCACGATTATGACGATGGCGTCGACTAGCGAAACAATCTCCTCAGATACGCCATGTGCACATCCCATCTCACCCAGGACTTCGATTATCTCGCCTACGAGTCGACGCTCGTCAGCGGAGCACACCGTCGTGCAAGCAGCCACCTCCCCGAATTCAGATCAAAAACTTTCTAGTAACAAGCCATCTCATACCACTTCCGCAGGAGGAACGAGAACGAAATGCCAAAAGAAGTACGCCATTCTGAAAGACCATACTGTCAAGGGTCACTGGCTCGCAGCCCCAGGTCGACTGCGCGCCGCGTTGTTCCACACCTTATGCATGTCTTCCCTTGGGTATTGGAACATGAATCAAGTACGGGCCGCGATCAAACTCGCCACGGTGGAAGGAGACGACACTGTGTGAGAAATGGAGAATCAAGAGACAGTGGATAGGTTGAATACGCAGATGCTTGTCGTGAGTCGTTCGTCAGACAGACCTATTTGAAGCTTGCCATTGACATTGTACCGGTCTATAGTCTGGATTACTCCTCGCCGTCGCCGCCGCGTTCATCACGACGCAACCGCCTCGCACGTCCACCATGAACTAGACGCTTCAGATCCCATACATCTTCTTCCTCACCTCGTTCGGGATGAACATAGGCTGTGTCGTCGTCACATCCGAAATGGTCCTCATCACCAGAAAGACGCGCGCAGATCGGGCAGAGAAGGCAGGTCCAGCGTTTGCGCTGATGTTTCTTGCCCGTGTCTAATGATCCACGCATGATAGACACATTACTGCAACGCTTTCAGACTCTATTGCACGTTGCTCATGATGGCGTATCCGACGTTCTCAATCGCTCCCTCCACCCTTCTGCTAGCTTCAGGTACGACCCCACTGTCTCAAATATTTAGCATGGCGTAACTGACACCAATTCCCCGTCTGAAGGAGTGGTATTCTCCCTCTAGGGAGTCGGCGACTCACCGATCCCACAAGGCGCTATCGTGATACCTTTCGTGATACCTGTGATCACGGCCTACGGGTCCTCCACCTCCGGAGTCAGAGCTCGTGGCTTTTGGACATGGCATCTGCCACTCACACTTTGACTGGCTCGTGCGCACCCGGCGCAAACATGAATTTGGAGATCCCAAGGTCTAAATACCCAACCGACGCTGCTGAGCGCGTGTAGATTACGGTTCTTGTCCCGCGGAGGTTTGTCATGGCTTGGGGTTCGAACAATGTCACGTATGTACAGACAGACAATCGCGCACTGTGTACCGAGCTCTTTGACATCGTATGCTATCATCGCCCTGCTGCCTAAGTGATCATAACGTTCACCGTGCACAGCTCGCGTCTCATAGGGCGATACACCTGGCTCAAGGACATCACTTGCACCATTGAAGATCGCCCAGACACTAGTCCAGAATAGACTGGTAGTCCTGCTGAGTTCATTTGATCATAGCAGTTTTGTGCGTACACGTACATCATCTAGTATCTTCGCGTTCGAGTCTACAAAGCCTTCTATCACCCCCTCAGCATCCTCTCCTAAAGCCACTCCACCGTCTAAACCCTCGATCAGCCAACCATACCCACACATCGCAGAGAAAGAGAAAGAAAAGACGTACAGCAGGCGGCTTACTCGATATATCATACGTCACCCTATTAATTCCCTTCACCTCATTCGTGATCCTCGACGAGATCCTCCTCAGTACGTCGGCGGGGAAGACGTACCAGTCTGCTGTCATAAAGTCTTCGGATTGGACGGCGCGGAGGGCGATAACCTGGTGTGGGATCCCATTAGTAAGTGGATCATGGGGATAGGGAGGTAGCGGTGGAGAGCGGACGATGGAGGAGAGGGAATCGGAAGACGGAGAAGAGGGAATCGGAAGACATAGTAGGTTGAATCGAAAAGCGAAAGAAACCCCAACCCACCTGTTCGTAAGTCCTCGCGTCCCCCATAACACCAACCGCCTTCACCGGAAGGAGCACGGCAAACGCCTGACTAATCTCATCATACAGCCCCGCCCTCCTAATCTCCTCAATATAAATCTCGTCCGCCAATTGCAGGATCTTCACCTGCTCCCTGGTTACTGGGCCGAGGATGCGAATGGCTAGACCGGGGCCGGGGAAGGGGTGGCGGTTGACGAGGGGGGCGGGGATGCCGAGGAGGCGGCCGAGGGAGCGGACTTCGTCTGTCGGAGAGGGTCAGAATGAAAAGAGATGGAAAACGGGAGAAGGAAGAAAGAAAGGAGGGGTAGGGAAGAAGGGAAGGGAAGGGAAGAAGGGAGGGCGAAGAAAGGAATAACGGGAGGAACGGGATAGCGGAGTAAAGGATAGGAGAAGGGAGGGAGAATGAGTTGAGAGGAGAGGAGAGAACGGAATGAGAGGCTGAGAACGAGATCAGAGGAGGGGGAGAGCACGGAGGGAGAGAAAGGAAGAAATGAAAAACACGAACCTTTAAACAGCTCCCTCAACGGCTCAATCAACTTCAACTTCATATCCTTCAACAACCCCCCTACATTATGATGCGTCTTTATCGTCGCACTCGGCCCCTTAAAGCTAATACTCTCAATCACATCAGGGTACAGCGTGCCCTGCAATAACCACTCGACTTTCCCCTTCTTCTCCTTCCCCTCCTGGGTACCACCTTCCTCCTCCTCCTCCTCAGCCATCGCCTCAATCTTCGCGGCTTCTTCCTCGAATATGTTGATAAAAGTGTTGCCTATGATCTTGCGCTTCTGTTCGGGGTCTTCGACCCCTTCGAGCCGGGATAGGAAGAGGGAAGAGGCGTCGACGACGGTGAGGTTTACGCCTAGGTCTTTGTTGAGCATGGTGTTGACTTTTGTGGCTTCGTTGAGGCGGAGGACGCCGTTGTCGACCATTATGGCGTGGAAGCTGCGCATACATTGAGTTCGAATCAAGAGCAGAGAAGAGGGGAGAAAGATGGGGAGATGGTAGGTGGGGGATGAGGAGGGGGGAAAGGGGAATGGAAGGGGACGCACCGGTCTCCAATAGCAGTATGCATAAGCTTCGCAGCGACGGTGCTATCCACACCCCCACTAACAGCCCCGATCACCCTCCCCGTCGGCCCACAAATCTCCCTAATCCGCTCGATCTCCTTGTCGATGAACCCGCTCTACAATACACACACACCACCATCAGCTCCCATATCCCATCCGGTTCAAACAACAGGAAATCTCACCATCGTCCAATCCGTGCGGCACTTACAGATATTAACGATGAACCTCCCAATCACCTCCTTCCCTCTCGGCGAATGCGTCACCTCAGGATGAAACTGAATCCCGTAGAACGGCTTG
The DNA here is from genome assembly GCA_004369125.1 of Pterulicium gracile. Lineage (NCBI taxonomy): Eukaryota > Fungi > Basidiomycota > Agaricomycetes > Agaricales > Pterulaceae > Pterulicium > Pterulicium gracile. The sequence goes on from ML178836.1 coordinate 72,717, forward strand.
GAGTTATGTGCGATGGCGGCGAAGGGGGCGGTGTTGGTGAGGCCGACGACGTGGAAGTCTTGGGGCATGGCGGCGAGTTGGTCACCGTGTGACATCCATACCTATCGTCCATCCATCATCAGCTTGTGTCGGAAAGCAGAAGGAGGGATGGTTGGAGGGATGGTTGGATGGGTAAGGGAATAGAGATGAATGGGGTAAGGAGGAAAGTAAAGAACGTACCTGCATCTCATCGCCCAGCCCCTCAAAAAGCGCATCGACGCCCGTACTCGTCCCCTCTATCCCTCTTTTGATCTGCAGCTGTGCGAACCCATACTCCCGATGATCAGACTGGGTTACTTCTCCCTTTAGGTTCCACGCCATTTCCTGTATTCCCTCCCGTCAGCCATCGCTCTGAGAGGAAGAAGTGGGAAGGGGGAGAAGGGAGAAGAGGGGTAGGGGAGAGACGGGCGTACTTGAAGTCCATAGCAGATTCCCAAGATGGGGACGCCGAGGTCGAATACGGCTGGATCGACGTGTGGGGAATCGGGGTGGTAAACGGAGTAGGGAGAGCCGGATAAGATAACGCCTGGACAAGATTACACCGCTGTTAGTCGACACTTCTCAAGGTGGTAAAGTTGTGAGTCCAGGCACCCTTGGGCTTGAAATTGAGTTCATCCAACTTGGTGGTACACGGCAAAAGCTCAGCGTAAACCTGGTGCTCTCGACATCTTCTCGTGATAAGATGACTGTACTGCAAGCCATATTCCCCCCATTGAGTATGATCGTCGTTCAACTAGAAGGTAGAGATGTGATGCACACCTGAGAACCAAAGTCGAGGATGAGGATAGTATCGAACTGGTCGTGAATTTCAGCCATGGGAACAAAGGGATGAGTTGCAACCAACAACGCTGAAGTGGTCCTGGACTCTGGAGCAAATTTCCTACAGTGATGCGATCAGTGAGTGAACTAGAGACACGCGTCAAAGTCGAGCTTCGTCCGAGTTCTTCGCGTCGCCTCCAACGCAGCTCACGAACAACAGTATGATAAAACTAAGCCATGAAAATAGAGTACAAATGCAGCGACGTCTCAGAGGCCTGGCTATCTAAACAGCGTGTGTACATAGGGAAACAAGCGTTTGAAAATCAACTATACTTCATGAAACCATGACCACAGCCAATTTGTCACCGCAGCCAAGATGCAGAGGCGAGTCGCATCTAGATTCTACACGCGTGCGAGATCGAAACCTTGGAAGGATGTAGAGGCTCTATCATGTAGCGAATGTTTTCTCAGCCAGCGAAGCGTTTGATCTGATACTTCGACGATGAAACCACACAACATAATTCAGAGCTACGACATCCGCCGGATGACAGAGGCATGGGAGATCAAACTAAGCGTAGGAAAGAACTCATCCAAGTGGCGAAGCGTGAAATCATGAAACCGCAGGAACTGTTTTGCAGCCACAATGCTCTGGACCATTGCAGATCGATCGCGACGCGTACGATTGCCGGGTCTCTGAGTCAGTACCTTGTCAGGCACTCAAGCAATTGCAAAGTTTGACGACACTCAAGCAAACCGTAAGCGATACGAGCACAACAAGGTTGCGAACTGGCAATAAATACATTAATCTTCAACAGAGCTACTCTAGTTCGTACTATCGCCGCTCGCTCGCTATGCTACCCGTCCTCAAAACGGTACACTAAGACTATGTATCTAAAATAACGCAGAGGGAAAATATAGATAGTCCGATGCGTAGTCACCGGTTCGTGGTAACGAAGTTGGGAGGAAGCAGGGAACGACGGCGATGGGATGGATAAATACACATCGTGAGGGTCAGAATCGATAAATATAGACATCATGAAAGTCAAAGTCAAGAAAGAAAGAGAAAGGGAGGCAACCAGAGAGCCCGAAAAGAAATATTCATGACGACGACGAGGAAGGGGAGAATAAAGATAAGTCATTAGAGAGGTTTTGGGTGGTGGGGTTCGCCGGGGAACGGATTGGATCCGGCAGTCGGAGATGGGGAGGTGAAAGGATGGAAGAGGCAAAGGGGCAAAGGGTAGGGAGGAAAGAGGTGATTACAGCTCGCTAGGAGGAAGCGCGTTGTAGATCGGGCAGAGGTCGTTGAACGCAGCTACAATCAATCACAATATCAGTAACCAAACTGGGAGGGATGGATGGAGATGAACGTACCAGGCGGTGGCTTCTGCCCCACAATAGCACTCGCCTCCTCAACGAAGATGACGCTCATACCGTGTACGGCGTGATGCTCGACGTGGCAGTGGAACATCCATGGGCCACTAAACATAGTCATCGTGAGCACAAGGGAAGGAGAGAGAGAGAGATGGGTGGAGATGGACGTACGCGTTATTGGTGACGAAACGGATGACAGTCGTCTGGTTCCCTCCGCCAGCGTTGTACACGTCGCGGCGGGGTGGGTTGACAAAGTTCGGCACGGTGTCTTCAGGTCCCTTGATCACGCTGAAGGTGTGTCCATGAAGATGGAATGGGTGCTGCAAGCCGTCGTCAGAACCAAAGAGAAGAACCGCGGGAAAGTAAAACTCACAGGAGCCAACGCATCCAACGAGACCAACGTGATCTCCACCACCTTATCCTTCGGCAACACGTACACGCTCCCACTTGGCATCAAATCCAACGCACTCGCCGCCCCGCTCAACACCTGCAACAGAACCGGCACACTCGGAGAAGTATACGGCACCCCGTTCATATTAAACAGCCCCGTCTCCATGTTCACGCCCACCTCCAATCGGATATTCACGTCCGCCTTTCCCAGCTCGGGAATTCCTGGGGCGGCAGGGTTAACCAACGGAGCGAGCGCGGAAGAGACGAGCGCCTTCTTCTTGACTGTCTGCACGGACGTCGGATCCGTCGTCGGCGCACCCTTGTATCGCAGAATCGCCATATTAACCCCGTTCTCGTACCCCTGCGGCCCGTGGTTCGGCAGCGCCCTAACCCAATAATTTCCCTTTGGCTGATTCGCATTCAACACAAACGAGTACCTCTGTCCCGCATATATCGTCAAACTCTCCGCCTTCACCGGCTTCGTGTTGATTCCGTCCGTCTCGATAACGGTGAGGTCCGTGTGGCCGTCGATGGAGAATTGGAAGTTCGCGTCGCAGGAGAGGGAGATGAGACGGATGCGGTAGCGTTTGGAGCATTCGACGTTGATGATGGAGAGAGGGACAGAGGGGCCGCCGACAAAGCGACCTTTGCCGTTGATGAGGGTGGAATCGGCGACTTGGAAGGGGCCGACGACGGGCATGAAGTCGTGGTACCAGTCCATGAGGGTGATCACCGTGCTATAGTAAGGTAAGGAGATGTGAGCTAGTGGAAGAAGGGAAGAGGGAAGGCGATGACGTACGAGGCGTCGTCGACGTCGTAAAGGCCCTTGTGGGGGTCTTGGTCGTCGTAGATGACTATTCCTCCACGGAGACCATCGCAGTACTGCAGCTCGTGGTGAGAGTGGTACCAAAAGGTATTCGTCTACACGAGACGCGTCAGAACGCGCCAATGAACCAACGACAGGAAGATCACGTACATGTTCACCAGCAGAGAACTCGTAGGTAAAGTCGTGCCCCGACGCGATAGGGCATTGAGTGACCATACCCGTGCCGTCCGCCCAGGCAGTGCCCCGTTGGAAGAGACCATGCCAGTGAACGGACGTCGTCTTGAGCATACCGGCCTCAGTGAGCTTGTCGACCACCTTGATCTTGAAGTTGTCGCCTTTCTTGGTGGTAAGCAATGGGCCAGGAAGCGAGCCACCAGCTACGACAGCTCTGTAGATATGGTCAGTTGACGCCCAAAAGTGAAGAAAGAAGAAACTTACAGTCGCTCGAAACCATCTGGCGACACGAGTTTATTCGTGATGTCCAGAGTCTTGCTATAAGTCTGGCGCTTCGGCTTCGTTGGGCTAGGCTTCGGTGCAGCCTGCACGAAGTCGGAGGAGAGTGCCAGAACGGCGACGAGGGTGGCGAGGGTGGTAGATTTGGAAGGCATGATTGCAAAGAAGAGAAGAAAAAGCCCTGTAAAAAAGGGGCGAGAGAAGCACGAGAAAACGAAAACGGAAGTAGAAAGAAGGGGATGTGTGCGAAACTCGTCACCACAAATCGGAGGAGTTGATATACCTTGCACGTCGCGCCTATCCGGCAGCAGGGAGCAGAGGCAGGGACGTGGTACTGAATATCATATACTCCAATAAACTTATCCATATCAGATCCACAACCATCGTATGTACAGCCTGCCAGTGAGACACACCAACCAGCTCACTGCCACAATTAATTGCGCGAGGCACAAACAGGCACCAGAATAGGGATCCGTACAGTGTTTGTAGTCGGTTGGATATGATTGCTTGTAACCGATATATTGCCTGAGGTACGCGAGGGTTTCGCGGTAGGATTTTTGGCGTGGTTGCGTTTCCCTGCATGACATGAATGGAGGTGCCAAGGGGGTTATTTGCATAATTTAGGAGTGAGTGTCACTGTATGTGCAAGGAAGGAGCCCGGAGGCGGCATTCACTTGTGCAGCCGATCCGGTAGGACGCATCACGATCTAAGCCCCGGAACTGGGGAACGAGTCAACGGATCATTGCACATCGACCACGCCTTCAAGTCCTCGTCTCAAAGCTGGAGAGGTTCTCTAGAGGTCGAACAGGTCTTGGCAGGCATTATCGCGTGTACCACGCTGAGTATATACTGGCCACAGTCTAGTATAGAACCTACCGACCCACATAACAAGCAAGCTATCCATCCAAACCTCGGAGTCCCGGCGATCAGCAATTGATCGGACCTGATGTTGCGCTTCTGGCTGTGCGTTATTTTTGCACCACCCCTGAGGCTGTTGACTTATGTAATCCTGACAGAGTCCTCAGCGGCGTACAGCTCCCGCCTCGAGTCCATATTCTCGCCGGATCGTCGCCTTGAGCTGAAACGACCAATCACAACAGATGCTTTCTTTCGAGCTCTCCGACAACCGGCAATCGTACTTACAAGCAAAGCGGGCTCCCGTTCATTCAAGGTACGAGGTTATAGTAAGTTGAACGTCTATGTACCGCATGTAGGTGCGGCTCGGTTGCACGGCGGATCGCAGATATCGCTCATCACGAAGGTTAATCATCTTTGTATACCGCAAATTTGATTGTTCGTCGTTACGCTGCAGCTCTCACCGAGATGCCCTGCCTTGAGCTCTCTTTTCATCGGACATCATCCGCGCGCATTCCGCGCTTTCCAGTCGGTACCGATGTTGCGGCTTTCCGCTAAATCAGTAAGCTCGCGGTGCCTGGTCGCGGATGCACGCATGCGTTCCGATTCTGAGCTACTGTACACACACGAAGCGAAGTACTCAGCTGTCTTGTCGGAGTGACGTTGGGATTTGTGTCACTCTCAGTTATTTGCAAAGTGAGCCGACGGAGGACGATTGAGATACTTTGGTTCAACCTGTTGACCAATCAACAGTTGTCGATACAGTACTACATGGACATGCGACCCTTTGTGCCTGTTGCAAGTATGCATATGCTTCCGCAGAAATGGAGAGGCAGCGTCGATGACGATGTACGAGGAGAGCTACCAGCAAGAAGAGGATCAAGAGCCAATGGCTACGAACAGTCGAGCTCCCACCGAGACATGGGCAATGATGTACAAGAAACAAAAGCGACGAAGACGGATGTCTGCCAGCAGCAAAGTCTTGAACCCCGGAGGAAGGCTGACATCGACACAATCAACTCAGTACAGTAGCCGTGGCGATCTAACCGATGTCTAAGCGACAGGTATTTGCATCTGTTCAAGTCGTCCAGGAGCCCATGACGATCCGACTGATTATCTTCAAAGCCAACCTGTGCTATAATCAGAACGCGCTGGTGCTGTAATCAGAACGCACACCCAGCGCCTGCTCGGATGCGCGTCTCCACAACCACTGCCCAAAGACGCCCTAGTCGCATCTCATCATGTAAATGCGTAGTTGCTAACTTAAACTTGGCTGGCAAGAAACTTGATGCCGACGAGACCCGATTGCATGCCGCTTTGTCAACAAGCAGTCTGAACTGGCCGCCGATACTGCAGTACAGCAAGTCGTTGCAGCAAAGCCGGGAGTCCGAGGTTGCAAGCAAAACGAGCTCATCCGGCGGGTCAATGTGTACTTTACGGCCCAGACGGAGAAGCTTAACGCATCATGATCCACGACGATTCCAGCTCGAGCTCGGAGCCCCACTATGCACTGTCGGCGAGTCATTCGCTCCATTCGACGCCATATGTATCGGCGAGGTGTGTTACTGAGTTCGTCATCGTTATCGGTTAGCAGTACTAGTGAGCACTGTAATTGCCGACCAGGCGTTCAGGAGCTCGAACTTGTGCATGACGTAGGGTGAGTAGGCTATGTGCTGGGTCGTTAGCTCACGCTGGATGGTGCGCAATGCGATAAGTACAGTACTTACGAAGGAAATCGCCGCTGGTCGTAGAGTACTTGCTTCGTGACTAGTACTCGCGAATCAGAGGCAGCAGGGATGAGATTTGGCTTGCTTACTTCGCCGGAGTTGGCCTGAGACATGGAGTAAGTTGGTATAAAGCTTGAGACCAGACACGGTTGCATCCCCAGGCCATAGTCAGATAGGACTATTATAACTTCCAGCTGTACTTGAGAATTCTAACCTCGCAGAAACTTGAGAACGTTAACCAGCGTGCAACGAGACATGATGCGTACTGGCGAAGAGAGATCGCACCAACTGCACGTTACAGTACACCGGTGACCGCTGCATTGCCGGCCAAACCCCGTCTTGTTGAAGGCAGCATCGTGCGTGCACATGGATATCGATCTGGAGAATTGGGGTTGAGATGTTGACGAATTTACAGTACAGTACTGTAAGCCTGAGTATCGTAAGCTAATCTACAAGTAAACCTTTATCACGACTCAGTTGTACTGCAATTTGAGCCGCGTGCGCATGCGCACTTTGCGGCCTCCTCGGGTTTTCCAAAAGTCCACGGGGCCCGCATTTGAAAGTCCGCGGACTGTGGCGATGCTCATTTGCCTCCGTCGATCATCTCGTCACCAACCCAAGATGAGCCAGTCAGCCACAAACGCCACACCTTCTTGCAGTTGAGGGCTCTGCACTCCACCAATGCCGATTCCCAGCCAACTTGTACCGACCCGGATCTTGAACACTTGTTCCCAGACTCGGCCCAGCCCCTTGTACCGCCATGCTCCCTTTCGCTGTCGGAAGACATGGTCCTCTGTGCGTTGACGCCCGACTCGATGGACGCAGAAGGCGATATGGATGTGGATGCAATGGATACGGATGCGATTGGTATAAATCGACCTATGGTTCAACAGGAGCAAGACCTCGAAATCGTCGATACCAACTCCAACGACGCCGTCAACCACCAGCACTCCGTCAACGAGGATACCCGGCGCCCGGAATACGTCTATGACGAAGATCTTACGCTAATGAGCGAGGAGAAGATGAGGAGGCGAATCATGCAGTACGTATACCCAGTCCTTTATTGGTCGAACCCCAGCTCATTAGTACGTTTGCCTTATCTGATAGTTTGATTCTTGCTGCGATCAACTTCCAATCCGACCACAAGACCCAGCAAGAATCGGTTGAGTTCGAGAGGCACATGGCGCATTCCTTGACCACCATCAACTACACAGCATCCCTCATCGTCGCACACACTGAGGAGCTCGTACGTCGGCTGGTCGAGTGGGACACAGATAAGGTAGATATGTACGCGCAGGGGATGGGTGATGTCGTTTGGCGCGTGCAGGATGAACTTGATGCATATGGCGTCCAGGAGGAATGGGCATGTAGGACGGATGGGGTATCGGACAAGAAGGATCATCGTGAGAAACGTAGGGGGGTGTCAGATGTGAGGCGGGAGTCAGATGTGAACCTTGCAATCGATGGCCAGTTCCACTCAGAACTCGAGCTTGACCATAGCTGCGACGAGTCCGATATTGCCATCATCACACCCTTTCCTCCGCGCACCTCCAACGAGCTCATCAACCGTATCTTCGACGCCACAACCGGGCTCGAAGAAGCCGAAACTCTCCTGCTCAAATCCGCCCTCGAGCTGGTCGACATTGGATGCTCCATGTCGGAAGATTACATTTCAATGTTGCCGGGAATCACTCAGCCCCTGGGCACTAGATCCGATCCTTTCGTCATTCTCGACGACGAGAACGAACTTGACCAGGTTGATCCTGAGCTCTCTCGCTGAAATGCATCTCTTGTCGAATTGCGAGGCCCGCTTTTGTTGCTTGCAGAGGACATCTTAGGGTTCAAGTCCGAGTTTGCAGGGATAAGTCAATCGGGAAAGAGCAGAGCTAGCGAAATTGAACGGATACGAGACTCGTTGGACGAGTTGGTGAAGAAGTGGGATACGGTGAGGGTGGGGCTTGAGGAAGAGAGGAGCGAGGTGGAGAGGATGAGGGGTGTGCTGGAGAGCTTGAGAGTGGGCGTGGAGAGGGTGCGATGGGGTGCAGTATTGAGTGCGCTTGGTGGTGAGACTGTTGATCCAGTCCAAGTCGACGCTGTTCAAGCTCGAGGCTACATTGACAACATTGTCACCGAGCACATCGCCGAGATCGAGCAGACCCTTGTTGTACTCAAAGATATGGTGGTCTTGGGAACGAAGGAAGGAAATGATGCAATGTACGGTGAAATGTGGGGTGCGCTGCAGACTCCGATGAGGATTGGGAAGGGGGCAGGCGGATGGGTCAAGAAGTAGTAGTTGCAGAGTACGTCTTGTTGTTCTGGAGGGCGTTTAGCTGGAGGTAATGTAAAGAGAATCACGACTCAGGCCTTAGGCCTCAGGACTTGCATAGGTACTTAGTGGAATCATAGAACCGTCGACAACTGGATTTCCGTAGGGTAGCGAACTGTGCGTATGCGCTTAGTCATCGATCGCACTTCTTCCTCCGCTCCATCGCAAGCTCCTGGTTCACCAACCCATCGAACCCTGATCGAACTAGCCCAGCGCACCTACGCAATCATATCCCCTCTCCTCCTCCGTTTCGCCGGACTACGTCTATCGCCAGCTTGAGTATATAATTCCGCCCCACCACAACACACATGCCTCCGGCTGGCAACATCTGTTATCTTCATCGTCTTCCCTTGGAATTATGGCGCGGCGTCTTCCTCGAAGCTGGCGATCCTGAATTTACTTCTAGTCGCAGTCTCGACACGAAGTTTGGACCTTGGGTAATCGCACAGGTCTGCCAGCTGTTCAAGGAGGTCGCCCAATTGAAACCGGAGCTTTGGACTTACATCAGCGTGTCCGGAAGGCCGCCACCTAGGCTCAGTCAATATTATCAGCGATCGCCAGCTCTGAATCCACCCAATGAGGTCAGTGGGGCCAAGGTGTTCGCAAATGGGCTCAAATGCCAGCTTTGTGGGGGGAAAAACAAGGTTGCTAGCGATTCGCAGTCCAATATCGGTTCCCTTTAAGTCACCGCTGACTCCAATCCGGACGAGTTAGCGAGGGGGGCGACGGGTAATGCCAGCGGCGAACGTCATCTCACGACAAAGCGCAAAGACCGCTTCGATTACAAACTTCTCAGAATGCTTTCCCACTCTATGGATCGTCATCTCACGACAAAGCGCAAAGACCGCTTCGACTACAAACTTCTCAGAATGCTTTCCCACTCTATGGATCGCGACCTCACGATCGAGATCTTCTCTGATTATCTGGCCTTCGCGGCAGAATCCTCGTGTATCCGAATACTCCCGGGGCATCATGCTCGCTGGAAGAGTTTCTCCTTACGCAGCGAAAGAGGCCCCGATGAGGGCGCATACGCTCTAGCCATGAGCGAGGCTGGGTCGTATTTCATGGGAGGGGTTCTCGGATTCATGCCACAGGACGAAGTCAGCTTCTCGAAACTCGACGCTCTGACAATGAAGGTACCGATCCCTCGGCCGGATATCTATGTCAGTAGGTACGATCGGAACCACATATGGGAGTTGCTCGGGCTTTTCGGCAAAAGCTCTTTGCCCCTCCTCAACAAGGCTTGCCTACGATATGTGGGAGAGCGATCCGTCGAAATGCTCAAGGGATTTCGTTGGACACAGCTCACCGAGTTGGAATTATGGCTCACCAATTTGGAGCTAAATCATCTCATCTCAATTCTACCCTTCTTTGGGTCGTCTATCTTCCCTCGCGGTTGATAACCACCCGTTTATGGCCGAAACTGTTGCGCCTCCACTTCCACCCCTTCCCGTCGCCATCCTCCCAAATTTCACACACTTGGCTCTCCTCAGCAACGAGGCGTTCACTCTCGTCGGACCCAGTGTGATGAACACGCCCCGTCTTACACACCTGAAGCCCTCGATGCTTTGTGATCCCTGGTCGCCTGGCGCGACAGACGACGAACTAGCAAAGCTAGCACTATTTCTGGTAGCAAGCCAGTGCGACGTCACGCACTTCACTTGTTGGGTAGAAGCGATGTTACTCCCGAGGGAGACTCAGACCAACAACGACTCCAAAGCTGAAGACTCTAGCTCCGAGGAAACGGATGCACTTGAGATTACAGCGACGTGCGAGACGTGGCTCACATTAAGGAGCACCCTCTATATGACGTGCTCAAGACGATGCCGAACCTGGAGGTGCTCCAATTTTGGCAGTATTACGTCGAGAAGCCGCCCCCGGTCGTGATAGACGTCGTCGGGGCTGCCGGTACTCGCAGCGAAGCCAGATTGGTTCCAGAGGGCAAGGCACTTATTGTTAGTATGCCAAGACTTGATGATATCTACCTTGGGAAAAGGCTCAGATTGTTGAGTGTTCGTCCAACATTCGATTACGGCCAAGATCACGGTGCGTTTGGATTCTACATGGGGTACCAGGAGACATACTGACGATGCCATGACCTTATATCATTTAGCTACAGGCTGGGATTGACGCGCAATATGGAGACTCAGGCCAACGCAGTTGTCATAATCAGCACAGAAGCGCTGTCGGACTGTTCGTACCCACATGTCAAGCTGTCTCTGACGTTCATCGCTCCTACGAAGGCCCCCCTCTGTACTAATAGTTCACGCAGTACGTTGCGTATCGAGCAGTTCTGTCGGTGCACTTTACAGAGTCTACTCATCGCTACTAATTTGATGTCCTAACTCTGACAATTGAGGCGATGAGAACAGCAATGCCAAAGAAGGACGTCGTGAGTCATGGGTCGACCTCGTATCGAGTTCTATACGCAACGAGTTGACGGTAATTATTGGAAAGTACTAGTAAAACAAATAGCAATAGCGATACAACGAGCGTGGTGTTTGTGCTTCAATCTAGGGAGAGGAAAAGAGAGTGGACGTCAAGGCGCGTCGAGCGTATTACAGAATACGCCATACTGTTACTCGGTAGAAAAGAAAGACTCAAGTTGCCGATAATAAAGATAAGTTACTTCATAATGAACCCAAATAAGTTAGGCGGAGAAGATTAGTGATCAGCGGGGTCGAGAGCGTTGTAGATCGGGCAAAGATTGCTCCAGCCAGCTGTTGAGTACGTGAGCAGGTGTATCAAAGGCGGTGAAATGGAGACAACGTCGTACCAGGGACGGGGTTCTCCAGCTCTGTGCTAGTCGTATCAGCGGCGAAGATCACTGACATACCACTATACACCGCGTCTGGTCAGGAGCCTGGGGAATACAGTAGAATAGTGAGAAGCTCACTAGACGGCGTGGAACTCGATGTGGCAATGGAACATCCATGGACCGCTGAGAGACAGAGAATCATGAGCTTGGTGGATCGAGAGGAGTTAGAATAGACGTACGCGTTATCGGTGACAAATCGGATCACGGTGGTCGTGCCTCCTCCACCGGCGTTGTAAACATCCCTACGGGGAGGGTTCTTGAAGTTGGGTACAGTGTCGAGAGCTCCTTTGACGACGCTGAATGCGTGCTGTCAAACAGAATGATCAGCCAATGAAGAAGATGACAGCCAATTTGAAGTTAGACTTACACCATGGAGATGGAACGGATGCTGCAGAAAACAAGACGGAATCAGACATATGCGTTGTTGAAATATGTGGATCACGTACAGGTGCAGCAGCCTCGAGCGAAACGATGGTAAGCTCAACAACCTTGTTCCTCGGTAACACGTAGACACTTCCAGCGGGTAACAGATCCTGTGCGTTCTGCGCTCCGCTAATAATCTGCAGGAGCACAGGCACGGGAGGAGGGACGTATGTAACGCCGTTCATAGTGAACAATCCAGTCTGAGCATTCTGCCCGACCTCAAGTCGGATATTCACGTCCGCCGCACCGAGCTGGGGAATGCCCGGAGCAGCCGGATGATCCAACGGTGCCAACTGCGCCTCCAATAGCGGAAGAGTGCTGGGCGTCTGAGTCGTAGTTGGATCGACGTTCCTAGCACCCTTGTAGCGGAGGATAGCGGAGTTAACACCGCCCATGAATCCAGCAGGTCCGATGTTAGGCAGCGCGCGGATCCAGTAGTTGTTGATCGGCTGGTTGGCGTGCAGGATGAATGAGTATCGTTGGCCGGCAAAGATCTGGATGGAGTCGGCTTTCATGGGCTTGGTGCTTTCGCCGTCGGTCTCGATGACTTCGAGGGAGGTGTGGCCGTCGATGGAGAATTTGAAGTTGGCGTCGCAGGCGAGACTGGCGAGACGCATGCGGTAGCGTTTGCCTTTTTCAACGTTGACGACGGAGAGTGCGACGGCAGGACCACCGGCGTAACGACCCTTTCCGTTGATGAGCGTCGAGTCGGGGTGGTTCTGGGGGCCGATAACGGGCGCGTACATGTGGTACCTATAGGACATGAATGGTAAATACTCGCTTGGGTGGATAACAAGAGTAACGAGCGTACCAATCCATGAGTGTAATGACGGTGCTGAAGACGGAGAACCATCGAATCAGTTTGGATTATCAAGTAACCTATATCGCTACTTACCCAGCGTTGTCAACGTCGTAGCGCGATTTGTGCGGGTCATTCTTATCGTACACCACCATGGGGCCACGAAGACCATCGCAGTACTGAACCTCGTGGTGGCCATGGTACCAGTAAGTGTTGGTCTGAAGAACGGATGACGTCAACATCCCGTGTATCTCGCTCGGTTGGTTATGGGATCACGTACGTGCTCGTTGGTAGGGAAGTCATAGACGAACGAGTGCCCAGACGCAATGGGACACTGATTAATGAACGTCGCGCCGTCGGCCCAGTTGGTGCCCTTCTGGAAGAGTCCGTGCCAGTGCTAAGAATGAATTTATAGTGTGAGAGAGTACTCGAAACCAACTCAAGTAAGATGAGTACTCACAACCGAGGTCGTCTTGCGCATGGCGCGCTCGGTGAGCTTGTTCACAACCTTGACCTTGAATCGACCGCCCTGCAATTAATCGACGTCAGACTCGACCTCTAGAAACAACCGAGGCTCGTCGCTGAAACACTGACCTTCTGAGTCGTCAACAAGGGTCCAGGAAGAGTACCACCGGCGATAACAGCCCTGAAAACGTAGGGTAATCAGTACCATCGCATTGAACCTCTGTGAAAGCCACGTACAGTCTCTTAAAACCATCGGGCGCCACGACCTTGTTGGTGATCTCGAGGGTCGTCTGAGTCGCCGCAATCACGGCGCCAGACTGCGCTTGCACAATATTAGGTACAAATGCGAGCATAGTCGCAAGGACGACGAAAACAGCGTTGAAAGGCATATCTGGCCGAGGAAAGCGGAGAGAGAAGGAGGTGTAAGGAAACGGGAGGAGAAGAGAAGGAAGGTGGTATCCGCCGAAGAGTGAATAACGTTTTCTGCCAAACGTCGCCTCACTTATATACCACCTTCAACTCGACTCTGCTGCTGAGGGCAATGAACAGCAAAACGTAATACCAGCGAGAGTATCGCATCTGTCAACCCGTACACCTGCGCGCTCGCAGACAGGATTCATGCCAGTGAACTCCGAGTTGATTCTGACTTTCGACCTGTTCGACCGATGCGAGTGGACACATTGAGTACACGCATACGTCGCTCACTTCGCTCTGCCGGGGTGCTCCGCGGACAGAGATAATGTGGCTGAGAAGCGCAGAGTAGGCTAGATGAGCTCGACACCGAACAGGGCCCGAGCTGGCGAGCCGTCGTCTAGAGCAGTATCTGTGAGTTTCAGGATAGATTGACGATGAAGCTAGTTAGGGATTGAGGGGATGATAAGATTTTTTTGACAGCGTATAATGAATGCTGATAGAGGGACGAGTGGTTTGAATCGAGGAAGAGGCTGTTCAGGAACGCTCGAGTGTCCGCTTAAGTGAGTTCGATCGTTCGTCGCCGACCCGCATCGATCTTTACCGGACCGCACTGTCAAAGCGCGACAACGCCTGTGTCGCGTTGGTAGAGTATTGAGCATATGTATGTCCGAGCTGTTTCACCCTCGTGGATGTCACTGGTGAAAACGGACGTGAGCAGATGCGTCGCTGTGACTGTTGATAACCGCCGTCAGCGTTTCCTTCCTAGGATGTGTTTCGCTGACATGCATAAAGGCACAGCAGTCCTTCTTGCGGGCTGGAGATTTTCCGGAGAGATTATACCCAGGAAGAAGAGATGCAAGGTATCCATTAAGCCTAGACACTCGGTGGGACACATCGCAGGCGGCGGTTATAGTGGTGAGAACGAAGCAATGGCAAGTGGTCTGCAAGAACCTTACCGGACAACATCGGCGATCAAACCACTTTGATCCGGATCCTGCGTGCGAAGTAGCAGCGCAGGCAAATTAGGCAACTCCAGCCAGACGTTCGTCGTCGCATCTATCGAGGCTTTGGTGTGTATGTAAATGCGCTCATGTCACCACCGCCGAAGACACATAGACTGAATCAAGACCGACGAAGCTATTTCCCTATAACAGGCCTCCAGGCATCACTTTCGCGTCCCAACTCCGAGTCCGCCGAGTGTCGGTGTTCACATGCACCTGCCACAACATCTATGTACGTCGTTTTTGTTGGACTACAAGAATCAAATGTAACAGAGTCTGTACGGGACATTCCTTACATGCGGACGAAACGTTAATCCACCCGAGTCGAAAACCCTCTCATCCACTGCGCAAAACGCATGCTGGACTGAAGTGACAGCCTCGGACTCGTAAATCGTTCGACACTACATACTACCATTATGTTCCGAGTCGACGGTCGCCTAAACGGAGCGCTCGTAAATTAGACGTCGTGTCTGTCTAAGCCCATTCACAGCACATAATGGCAGAATACGTTTATCCAGTGTACCTGAGCCGAGTTCATTCAAGAGGTTGATCAAAGCGATAGGTGGGTACGCAGGTCTTGCATCGAGGCGTCTCCGGCATGCTACCATTTGGTGTCTTTATATTCTGACAACGGTCAATAAGGAGTGTAAGTGGCTTGGTTCCAGCTACTGTACTCAGATCCAAATGCAGAATGCGCTCTCGAGCGGAGTCCAGGCACGAAATGAGTCGACTTACGTACGGACAAACTTGGCATGGGTCTTTGACAGTCAAGGCTGAAAGTAAGTATGCACGAGCAGTAAGTTCTTGAGGTCTACCTGGGCTGTACTGGATTGTTCATGCTCAGACTCAGCCCGGCCAATTTTCGAATGGCTTCGTTCAAATATTTCATACTAACTAGCTCGAGCCTCTCAAGGATTCTAGATCTAGGCTGACTCATTTTGATTGTTTTCGTTCTTCTACTGTCGCGCTAGGTACGAAGTAGGCTACCAGTGTCGGCGTTGCAAGGTCTCTCTCTTCGACCTTGCCCCGGCAATACAACACCCAGATCATGGTTCAAAGATCCACGTGCCGCATTACCCTCTGCAGCGTGCACACATGTCGAACGTCCCGCGCTCCTTCTCCGACTCCGTACCCGCATTCAACGCCTACCCCCTGCCTCCCGAACTCCTCAACGCCATTCCCTTTGAACTCTCCGTGCTCGACGAAATCATCTCCCGCACCTCACTAGGCGAAACATCGTTCATCGCGGTATTCAAAGCGTACGAGGAAGTTCTGAAAGAAAGAGGGTTGAATGTGGGGTCGGAGGTGGTATTATGAGAAGGTGTTGAAGGTGTGGACAATAAGGGGGGTGGGTTGGGGGGAGAAGTGGGCTGGTGTTAAGGCGCAGCAGAGCTCGCTTTCGGCGCCGAGAGCACGTACGTTTTGACTTTGTCTTGACTCCTCCTCTGCAATGCTTGTTCTGTTGACTTATGGAGGCTCCAGGATTTTGATGTCAATTCCCTGTAGCTCCATGCCTCCGGCGGCGATAACGATGATGGACGTTGGTCTCTTCTCGAACACAAGATGAACATGGCTGCATGAGAGAAAGCTACGTAAATACGTACTTACCTGGTGATTCATGTAGAGACTTGTATTCTGTAGAATGGCTAGCGAAACTGTGTACGATTGCGATGTGTTTTTTGTTGAAGTGCTTGAGCAATGCACGCAGAGTACTAGGAAGGTGGTCGAGCGAACTGCAGCGAAATCAAGACGGAGAAGGCCCCGCATTCTAGGCCTGCAAGTAGAATGTTGCGATGTCGGATTTGGTCGACTACATTGACTCCACTATCTTAGGTTGAATCGATATCCCGCCGAAGCTTACATGGCTCATCCACAGCTGCTTATCACACGCCCTCTGAATCCTGATCTAGGGAGCGAGAGAGAAATTCATCGAATGCAATTATACTGGTCTACATTGGATGATACAGTGGAGAAAGCGAATCGCCGGCGAGCCTAGATGGAAGCCCCGTTGCTTAACACAGGGTGAAAAACGCTTGCACGAGTGCTTCTCTCCGTCTGAGGGATTCGAATGAGAAATTATCTTGGTCCAGCAGACGAGACTAGTAGCAGGAAGACGCTTACCACGGGGTTATTCTTGAATGCCATGCGATCATCATCTCCTCTACTTTCCACGTCTTGCCCTTTACAATCATAGACGATGTTTATCGTCGAAAAAGCGGGCTGTGGCACTGGTATGAGATACGGAAAACAATGTAGGGGCTTGTCTTCTACTCACTGTGGCAAAATGGATCCCAGATGCCTCACCTGGAGTCTTATTCGATTGGGATTCCCCAGTCGATACCTCCATGGAAGTTGTTCCACGGCAGGACGACCATTTAACCTGAAGGTCGATGTTTCATGAGCGAGAGTGGATAATGAACACGTACATTGCAAACAGCGAGTTTGCGACAACTTGGAGGTGCGGTTGCTTTAGAAACTGCGCTGACCTGAGCGGGAGAAGAACGTACTTCGTGGGTAGATGACTACTGATGCCGACCAAATCACTGCAGAGCACGAATTTCACGGTGAAGCAATGGGAGAGCATACATCACGAAAAGAACACACTGTTGTCCATGGTTAACATCTACACGCGAGGGGTCAGTACCGGTCAGTGTTGTTCTCGAGAGTCAGAATGAACTCAGGGCGCACCATCACGAGCATCGCAAAGGCAAGTATGCTATGGCAATACAAGTTGAGTTGGTCAGTGTTGTGCGTTACACCTCGTGGATGGACAGCATGTACCTGTTCAACAATCCGACCTCTGCGCGGTGGACGTTAGCATGTCGTATAACTCGTACGTTTCCCAGATTTGACAAACGCACCTGCCGTCCAAACCACCAGCCTCTGAACGAGCTCCTGTGTTTGCCTGCAAACCTATCAGCGTCGCTCATAGGTCGAGAACTCACTCAAGACGTACTTTATTCCCTTTCCACGCCACTGAAAAAGCAGCCAGCAGAGACACACGGTACTGTACAGATCGAGGGCAAGCTTGATTGCGAGGTTCAAGATACACAGCCATTTATCGCCGGATACTTCGAATGTGCTCAAGGAGCCCGCCGCCAACATGCGGACTGTGACGTAGATACCGTCCACAATACGTGCGGGAATGAGGATGACCACAGGGATGAGTGGCCACCAGCGTCGAGAAAGTGTACGGATGCGATATGCGTAGAAGGCCTTGATGCGGCAGGTAAGCATGGCATCGTCGTGAGCGCAGTGAGTGAGGAAAGGGACGGTACCTGGACCAATGAATCGTTGATAGAGACTATCGAGAACATAAGCGCGAAGTACGGCGAAACGCGGTTTAGCGAGCAAGGATTGCTAAAGCTTGGGATCGTGAGCTTGTGCAGATGGATGAACGTTAACAAAAGATGCGCTGTCTCCAGAATTCTATTCATCCGTGATCCCTTCTCAGTGGACGGTCGTATGCGAATGCGGCGTGGCAACGTTGAGGAGCTCACAGGAGCACTGCCAGCTGTTAATTGGCATACAAATTCAGCCAAGATCCCGCACCGGCCACTTGCATCCGCCGAATGACGATAGACGCCCCAGTGTTTTCAAAACGACGTTGTCCTTGTCACATCGGAGAATATGATACGAGTACGCCTGTGTACACATCACACCGTACAGCATGCACGAGATCAAGGTCCCCAGCTCAATGGGGGTGAGAAGGTCGCTCACAGAGAGAGGCATGGCGCTCGTCGTGGGTGTGGGAAGCAAAAGCAACAAGATTCAGGAAGGCGATGTGCTCGCTCATATATTGTATTTGGAGAGAATCAGGCCGAGGAGTCTGTATTTCGAGCCCGGTCGACATGTCCATCGCGAGCATTGCATCTGCATCCAACTCTGAATTCAACGTCGTTGTAGGCGGAACCCAGTAGTGAAAGTCGCTGTAGCTACGGTCTGAGTGTGTAGAAACTGTTAGAGCCCACTGCCTGATAGGTCGCACAAGTGGGCGCGCCATGTCTAGACCATCGACGAATTTGGCGGTTGAAAGGGATTCCACAAGGACGTCGTCTTTGGCCACTGGGAGACGTATACATGCAGAGCTTCTATTTGGGCTTCGAACCTCGAGAGCGATGCTGAAATGCTGAACCTGCCCAAGTTCGACCGTCGCATAAGCGAGCATCCGTCCTGTTACTGCGTCGATACGGAGAAGCCTTGGGCAAAAGGCAAGACATAGAAAAGTCGCTGGCCGTGTTCGGCGCAGTGTGCCCTTCGGGAGCGAATCAGGGCACTTTCAGCGCGGCGCCAGAGTGTTCTTTCCCACAGCTCGCCCAGATCGGCGGCGACGATAGCGTCCCGGGATTGCGATTGAAATGTAGCTCTTACTGTGGTCGTGAGTAGTGGCGGTCGTGGGAGTTTGATCATGAGAAGAGAAAATCGTGCACGAGTCAATTCGATGATTCTGATGATCTTCTGCCAACTGAATTCTGACTGAATCTACAACTTCGTGTTTCTTATTCGTGATGAGATTCACCTGCAACCTGCAGTATGGGAGACCGGAAGCAGTGTAAGTAACACTGACAGGTCCACGCTGCACCTGTTGTGAGCAGGGCAACCAAAATAGAGCAACGCGTTCATGTCGTATGTACGTACTCCCAGTACAGCGATTACAACAGCACAAACCCAAGAAAGAATCGTCAAGAACAGCATCCACTTCACCATGACATGAATCGATGACACCTCCGCCCTCCACCTCACCTCACCCGAGCTCACCTCCCCCTCCCACCCTTCAACTCACCCAACAACCTACTCCTCCCACTCCATATTCCCACCTTCCTCGCCCCCTCCTCTTCCTCCTCCTCATCGAACTCAGTCGGAGCGACCTCGCTCACCGCTCCCCTCGACCCCCACGGCCTTTTATGCGCCGGCACATTCGCAGGCTCACTAGGAGGCTTGGTCCTAGGCCACCGCGACCTCTCCCTCTCTGGACTCATCTCCCTCTCTCTCTCCTTGCCTAAGACACCAGCAGACATCGGCCTACTCAACCCCGCTCCCAACTTCGCTCTACCCGCACCAAACCTACCCGCGCCCACCCCGCTTCTTGTCGGACTGGGACTCCTCGTGCTCTCCCTGGTATCAAGGCGCTTAGGGGTGGTATCAAGAACAGGCAACCGCGGCCTCGAGTCCAATAAACTCGTCAACCCCGCCTTGCGCGGTATATTCAACTTCGCACGGGGAAAGTTCGAGCTGCTAGCAGCAGGCGAGGATCGTGCAGCCCTTTCAGGGCTAGCAGAGCGGGTACGGGAGAATGCCGGGGGTGGGAGAGGAATGCCTTCATCGTCTTCTGACTCTTCCTCTTTGTCGGAGGCAGGCTTGATTTGGTCGGCGTCGGGGGAAGGAGAAGCTGGTCGAGCACGGGGGGTGGAGCGGGGAAAGATGGGTGGTTTGGGTCGGCGGGGACTGCTCGTTGGGAGGCGGAGGTACCGAGCTCGACTACAGATATGTTCGTTAATTCGGTTCTAATGATTCAGATATATGCACCACGTACGCAACGGCCTTGAGAGCCAATTTCTTCTGATACACCTCCGACCACTGCTTCATCATCTTCGCTGCATCCAACCATCAGAAACCCTACACATCAAACGAAGCCAAGAAAGAAACGAACTAAGAATCATCCGCTGATCTACGTCCCTGGCCTCTTTGGCCTTCAAAGCTCTCGGCATCGCCTTCCTCCACATCTTCCACGCGTTCGTCTTGAGATGTGACGCGTGGAATCGGATGGCTGGAAGTGACTACATACACCCACACATGAGCTACACGCACAACACTTGTGTGATAGAGAAATAGACGTACATTCGTCCGCGAATGCCACACCCCAAACGCTCTCCACAGTAAATTCTGCTCCATCTGCACCCCCACCGCGAGTTCCTACACCCAATTCCTCGTCAGATGATCCATCACCCAATCCACCAAAGGTCAAAGTGACATACGATAGGTCTCAACTTAATATCCACAAACTTCTCCCTCCACACCTCCCACTTATTCCCCAGCACCATCACCCGCACTTCGTCCTCCTGCGCCTGAAGGACGTGTCTTCGTTTGCGCGAGGCACGCGAGGCGGCGAGCCAGCGGTAGAAGAGGCGTTTCGTGAGCTCTGCATGTTGTTGTTGTCAGAGGGGATAAAGAACCGAATGAGGGAAAGGCACGTACCTTCACGTTTCACGAACCGATAACTCTCGAGCAAGTTCAGCGTCTCGACGTGCCTTTCACACTCACCTTTCCACTTCTTGAACGCGCGCCTTCCATTGTTCTCATCAGCACACACAAGTCACAAGTGACAAGTCAGAAGGGTCGGGAGAGGAACGTACGAAACGATATCAGCGTCCCTCAACTGGATCACCTCCAGTTCCCTCAGCTTCAGATCAATCACCCTGTTGGTCCACCGGTCCAGCGTCTGTTTCTGGATTCTCTGCACATCAACCAGTCTCAGCCAGGGAGCGAAAGAGGATGAAAGTCGAGAACGCACCCTATCAATAGTAAACCTAACCACCTCCTCCGCCATCTTACACTCCCTCTGCCTCCTCGTCTTTACCCACCACTCTGTTTAAATCCCCATCAGCACCCATCCCCTCTCACCAAACATAACAACCAACTCACCTCTCATCACCCTCTTCATAATCCCCCCCTCCCACCTCCTCACCCCCTCCTCCCTCCTCCGCTCCCCCATCCGTCCCTTCCACACAGACCACACACCCCGCTTCACCACCTCCCTCCTCATCCCCCTCGCTTCGCGCATCTTGTTCACCTCTCCGTCTAGTCTGAGGCGCCACGTAGCTAGGGAGCGGGAGAGGACGGAGCGGGCGTGATGCTGTGTAGCGAGGGTGTGGGCGTGAGCTCGGGAGAGAAGAGCGTTGTGCCAGGCTCGCATTGTGTTGGAGAGGAGGGGAGTAGACGGTCGAGTATGGAACGTTATTGCTCTTTCTGCAACTCATCGTCAGACAATCAATGGTCAACCATCTTCAAGAAGCACACCTACCGTAGTCTGCTTCCCTGGCGTATATGACCTCCCTCCACCGGGTCATGGAGCCGCGCAGTGCACGCACCGAGCGCACGCGGGAGAGAAGTGCGCCCCTGGCTTTGGCTTTCCAGACGCGGGAGATGGCGCGGAGGAGGAGTGCGTCGGAGCGGTGGGTGTGCGTCGTTGCTTTTGCAGAGAGGGCCTGTGAGGTGTGAGGTTAGTTTGGGTTACAGGTTTGGATCGTTTGGGTTGGCATTGGATCGTTTGGGGGGGGAGAAAGTGATGGAACGAAGCCTACCTTGATCCGTTCCCTAGCCGCTATCCACCTCCCCATCGTCCTCCTCTTCAAAAACCTCGCAGCCAGCGCATCCGCGTCCTCCAATTCCTGCCTACAAAACCAAAGCAATCAGCATCACTCTTCCAACTATTCCTGGTTCCAACCCAGTGCGAAGAAGGGCAAGCCCGAGTTCGAAGAAGGACAAAGCCACGGAACGGAAAGAAAACGCCACTCACTTTCTTCCCCTCCAAACCCCCCACACCCCCCTAACCACCCTCCCCTCCACCGCACCCCTAACTACCCCCTCCCTAACCCTCTCCTCCACCCCCCGCCTCCACACCACCCAACACCTCACCAGCCCCTCCCTCCTCGCTCTCTCCTCGTTGAACTTGATAGCTTTGACCTCGGACGCACGGACGAGGGTAAGCCGGGCGCGCCAGGTTACAAGGGTTTGAGAGGCCAGGGAACGGAGGTAGGTTTCCTCCGCACATCGCGCTCTATACTCCCACCTCCATTCCGTGAACATCCGCTTTGCTAAAGCTCTACCCTGGTTCGTCCGGACGAGAGCCATCTTCGCACGCATATCATCTCTCCACCGTTCCGCGCGTTTTGTCCGAATGCGGACGCGCCAGGTGTGGTAGTGCGAGAGGAGGAGGGAGTGTGCGTGCATGGCTTTGGCGGTGTGGGAGGAGGATGTGAGGGCGCGCCATTTCTGGAATGATTTTTGTACGATGAACGTCTCCCGCGACTGGACGATCCGTCGTTCTTCGTCCTATATAAGCCGTACTTAGCCCCCCCGAACACCGAGACGAGAATAAGAATGAAAAGTAAGTGGACGTACCCTAAGTAACCCAAGATTCGCCCTCCACACCTTGAACCCCCTCTCCAATAACCTCTCCGCGCGCCATACGTCCGCTTCCTCTGTCAGAATCATCTGTTAGTAAAGACTCAAGATAGGACAGAGTATAGACTCGAAATAGAATGGAGTAAAGTCTCAGAATAGGATAGCGTTAAGATGGACAAACAAACCTTCGTGGCGGGCATATCGAATCTTCGCCCACGCGCTATCCTCATCTATCGCACTCCCGCGCCGAGAGCGGGCACGGGCGATAGTTTGTCGGGCGGAGGTGGGGGAGGGTTGGGGGGGTAGGATTAGTTGGGCTTGCGGTGCAGCTGGGGGTGGAGGTTGAGGTGGGGCGGGAGGGGCATATCGAGCTTGTCCGGGCGGGGTATGGCGAGGGGTATACCGCGCTGGTGCAGGAGGTGTAGGCTGAGTTCGATTCTGAACCTGGGGCTGAGAGTGCGGTCGAGATGCGGATTCTTGAGTGGGAAATGGAACCGGAGGAGGAGGAGGAGCTGTCCGACTGGGGAACGATCCAACGCGTGCTCTCCCCTTCCCCTTCACATCCGCCGCATACCTCCCAGCAGAGCGCGGCTGACTCGAAGGCACAGGCGATATATAAGCCTGATCCGTCCCATCCCCAGAAGACGTCGCACCACCCTCTTGTCCCGCCCCGGTAGTAGTCTTTCGCGTAAGATCCCGCAACCGAGACCTGGAAGACTGGGTAGTTGACGGTGCGGGCGTAGGGAGTGCGAAGCGGGAGTGTGGGGCGGGCGTGGTGGTGTGGTTTATTGGACGTGGTGGGCGTTTGGGGGTGGAGTGCATGGGAAGACCAGAGTCTGAGTTGGATTCATCTTCTGGATCGTCGGAGGTGGGTAGGACGGACTTCGTACGTGCGGGAGTCGTCGTCGTTCGCGGTATCCTTCCCCTCGTCGTCGTGCGTGGTGTCCTCGTCGCCGTCCTAGGCGTCTTTGCACCTCCCGCTATCGATCCCGCCACCGAAGCGGACCCCGACCCCGAAGCCACATTCCCATTCCCAATCCCCTGTCCTGCTCCCTGCCCCGTCCCTTGCTGACTCTTCACACTCGCCCACTTATCTCCCCAATTCATCCCCCTCAACGTCCCCATCTTCAAAAGCTTACTATACAGCACCACCTCCTCCCCATTCAATCCCCTCTCCCTCAACACCTCCTGATACGCCTTGAACACCGTCACAAACGATGTTTCCCCCGGCGACGCGCGGGATATTACTTCATCCAAAACGGAGATTTCGAATGGGGAGAGGTTGAGAAGTTCGGGGGGGAGGGGGTAGTATGATGAGGTGGTGGAGGGAGCGATGGAGGGGGCGGTGGCTGAAACGACGGAATGGGAGAGGGAGGAGGCGAGGGAAGTGTACCGCGCGGCGGCGTGGGACATGGCGGCGCGCGAAAGAAGGCGGGATTTTGGCACGTGGGCTTGTTGAAACGCGATCATGTGCTTCGTGTTTTGGGCCACGACCTGCAAGGAATTCAGAGCTGCACAGTCCAATCGGATGCCGACACCAGCGCACTTTCTGACAAACCTGGTCGTTCATAGACCTTTCAATCCAATTCATCCTCCAAAACAATTCCCGTCCCTGATCATCTTGGACCAAAACCTCCGGCAAACAAACGCCACCTCTAATTGAATCCTGTCAACTCAATCCGCATGCGCATCTCTGAACAAATCAGTGGATATCCATGCCATCTCATTCATACAGTTGAATCTTGAAATCTATTTCATCTCAGTTATCCTTCAGCCCATTCCCACCGTCTCGTATCCCGGCTCGACGCGGCTCAACTTCGGCGTTTATGCTCGAAAATCCCACCATGATGAGGGAACAAGTCACCAGGCTCGAAGTAAAACAGATCCCTTCCCGGGCCACAACGCCATATATCACGGTATGCTTCTGCTTCTTGAATGATGAGTTTTGCTGCTCGTTGCTTCCCACACTCACACACAATGCGCCCCACACCTCTCTCAGTGAGCGATATCCTCACCCCCATCGAGATGGGGACATTGGTTTCTTCTGTTCTGTATGGGGTGATGTGTACGCAGGCGTACTCGTATTATATCCTCAGACGGGACAAGAATGACGGCTTGGCTTTGAAAGTGCTCGTACGTGTAACGTTATTCTGCGGTCAGCTCGGAGTCGTACATATCTAATCTCATTTGCCTTGAATTACACCGTAGCTGGCAGTAGTCCTGTGAGTGCCTCATCCCTCACCGAGATGGTTCAGACTCAGGCTCACAGTCGATTCTCTGAAGAACACTGGAAACTGTGCATCTTGTGTTCACGTTCATCCATCTCCACAAACTCACCATCCAACGTTTCAACGACCCTCGCTCTCTCACCGACGTTTCCTGGCCTTTTGCATTCACATTCTCGATCGTATCCGTCAACGACTCATTAGTTCAGGTTCGCATGGCAATCCTCCATTTCTACTGCTCGTCCGAGTGCAATACTGATCCAATGCGAACAGGCTTTCTACACCTACCGCATCCGTACCCTCTCTCGACGTTGGTGGCCGCTGATCCCTGTGGTCATTCTCCTCCCCACGCGCATCGTAACAGGACTCTACGTAACAGCACGCATGCTCCAATCCGAGTCCATCAGAGCCTTCGGAGCATCGGGAGATCAGCATCTATGCATCGTGAACCTGGTGATTAAGCTTGGGTTGGATGTGTATATTACGGGGTCTTTGTGCTGGTTACTTTGGAGGTGGAAGGGGAAGGGGGTTACCAGGTACGTATGTGCGTTTGGGACCGATGAGAGATGATGCTGATGGGAGGGTTTTAGACAGACGAGGGAGCTTGTGGATAAGTTGGTGGTTTGGACTGCCGGTGAGTCTACTCTGGGAATGCGCGAGTCTTCAAATCGACTGACACTGCCTTCATTCACAGAGGTCGGGCTGTTGAACAGGTACTGCGGACTATGGTGATATCCAACAGAGTTAATGATTCAATACGTCCCTGGTAGCATCTGTGCCTTCGTGATCCTCGTGCTAGTGTGTCGTGCCACGTCCACTCGGAGTACTAGAAAATCTAAATGACCTTGCGTACAGATCCTAACCATGAAGAACAGTATGTCCCTCGTCTTCTTCCCCGCAATGCTCTGTCATACCAATTGTTCTCCCGCAGTGATCTGGATGTCCATAGTCGTCATCTATCCCAGAAGTACGTACGCTCTCTACACTTCGCTAAGTGAAACCTATAAGTGTCTGACGCAGCCGCATCGACAAGTCATCGCCAACTCGTTATTCGCAATGTACGTACGCTTTGGTTGATCTCGAGAAATCCTGGCGCTGTATCCAACCTGAGGCGTTCATTTTCATCAATAGGTTAAACGGTCGTCCTGTCGATGGCCGTGCGGCGCTCCATATCCATACCGTCGACTCGACGTTCTCCACTGGTCGATCTCAATCGAACAGGCGAGGTGGTCCGGTATCTGCTATTGGCTTTGCATCTGTGAGTTAAGAACGTTAAGATCTCCCTCGCTACTGGTTAGGTCTCTCAGAACCAGTTGCATCATAGCATGCTTTAACGACGATGAACTATGACCACCGGGAAGAAGACGTCGAAAGTGGATCAAATCCAGAATTCAAGCACGCGTTGGTAAGTGTATTTGATCATCTGGCTTTGGGGGGGTCCCTCACATTCGTTACCTTCACTAGGCGGAGAAAAGCACTGGTGAAAGTCTTCATCGTCCTGTGTTTATCAGAGGGGCTTCCGTATAAGCTCGTCGGCTCGACCCACGTCCTCCACTGTATCATGAAGTGATAGCAGCAGTATCATACTCATTCTATATATCACTTGCTCTCGTCGACCTGTGAACTCTGTGCACAGGAAGACCTATAGACCCAGCGGAGCCTCATTATCTCAATCGGAGATCTGGTCCATGAAATCATCAACCCTCGACCCCCCCATCTCCTCCTCCTCATCCGACTCATACCCATAAGTTCCCTTCACCTCCTCCAACTCCCCCTGCACCTCCCTCACCCGCTTCAGCACCTTCCCCCACACCCCCTCTCCATCCTTTCCCTTGCCAACCAACTCCTTCTCCGCCTATCCACAATCTTCTCTAGTTTCTTCGACGCATCCCGCACCGCATCAACCACCTTCATCTTCTCCCTCGCCTTCTCCTTCCTCTTCGATTGCAGCCCAGGGACGAACGAGTAATCCATTCGCTCGCGCTGAGACTGCATATTATCTGCTATCCATCCTATATCCTCGACTTGGGATTCTAGATCCTTGACTTGCCATCGGAGTCTTCTTCGAGGCGGGCGTTCTTCGTGGTGAGTGATTGGACGTGTGCTTTGATTTGGGCGGCGGTGAGAGGGGCTTTGGTACTGGATGCGCTCGTTGTCGGTTATGTTATGATGAGTGCTGTCCTTGAGAAGTAACGCACAGAAAGGCACGTACGAGCTTTGGGGACGGTCGTCGACGTCAGGCAAGGTGTGTCGACGTCGGGAACGCGGCTCAGGGAACGTTATTTCAACGCTTCATCGACATCTGTTCGCCCTGTACTCTACTCCTTACGTACGTCACTCCGTTTTGGCAGAAACACCCCTCAAGCAAACGCACCGAGTCAATCAATCCGACGGTGTATGTAGTATGCGAAGACAATTAATTAAATCGCAACCAAATAAGTATCGCACGACAAGGATGTAGAAGGGCATGCCCTCGACATTACGCAATATTATCAAAAAACAAAAAAACAAAAGTATCGCCAACTTCTACATATGTAAGTAGTAGCACGTCGTAGATCATGAAGCAGAAGGTTGGGGGATGAGCGGATATAACTACATTTTACTTGACTTTGCTATCTCTCTTCACTCCCTGAGAAGGGGTATGAATATCTTCCAGGGAGTCTTGTCGTTCTCTCGAGGGTGGGGGTATGAACGAGCTATTGCGTGCGGCAGGTGATTGGGAGGAATGCGCGGGTGTTGGGGGGATGCAATGGAAGGAGATCATAAAAGACCATGCGAGGGCGAGTCGCGCCTCGGGGTAAAACAATGTCGTTAGAAAGGGAGAAAGGAGGGAGGGAAACTATAGCGCCGCCTTCCCAGCCGTCTCAATAGGCAGCGCCACAGCCAACAGCCCCGACACGACATACACCGACGCAGCGATGAAAATGGAGGTGTTGACGTTCGCGGAGGTCTGTCCTCCCGGGGTGGTGGTGGCCATCTTGATGATAGGCGCGAGGATACCGAAGATACGGTTGAGCGCGGAGCAGATGGCGTCGGCTGTTCCGCGGTGAGGGCCGGGGAAGACTTCGGGGGTGTAGGCGTAGAGGATACCGTACATCTAATGAAAGGATTAGCGAAGATGTTAGCGATGACGCTGACCGGAAAGAACGTACAGCGTTCTGCGTCAACGTAAACGCGCAAGAAAACCCAAGGACAGCCGCGCTCGTCGTGCTCGTCGTAAACAAAAACAAGAACACTCCCGAAAGCGCCGTGAACGCCGCCAACGACGCCTTCCTCCCTCCAAACGTCCACGCGTGCTCGTTTCCGCTTGTGTTCTTCCTCGTCCAGTCGATGACGACGCAGGCGATGAAGGAACCGGGGATACCCATGACGGAGATGATGGTGTAGTCGCGGAATGTGCGGGAAACGGAGGAGTCTTGGTTGGGGATTTTCTCGGCGAGGTAAAGGGGGAAGAAGGCGTTGAAGAGGGGGTAAGCGAGTCCAATGAAACTGTGATATCGAACGCGTTAGCATTGGATACATGCGCGAAGCGGGATGGAAAACGCTTACGCCCAAAGCATCATGGTGATGGTGGTGTTGATAGCGAGGCGTCTGGTGTGGAAGAGAGGGGTGAAGTGGGAGAGGGACGCCTTGGAGATGATTCCCTTGAGGACTTTGAACATGGATGGGGATTTGTCGCCGGTGGGCTCGATCTCTTGGAACTGCTCGAGAGTCAAGCTGATAGTCCTGCCATTCTTCTTCGCGATCCTTTGCAGAACCTGAGAATAACTTGACGTTAGCGCCTGAATGTCCAGGAAATCGGTGTGGGAAACGACGAACCTCGATAGCCTCCTTATCTCTGCCCTTGGCGATGAGGAACTTGGAGGACTCCTCAAGATCGAAGATCAAGAAACGGAAGACGAACACCAGGAATGTGAGGCCGCCCAGGGTGTAGCTAATAAATGGGCATATCAGCAGGGCTCAGAGTTGAAAACTGAGTTAAGACACGTACAAGAGGTATCTCCAACCCATGTTATCCCCCATAGCGCAGTCGCCAACGGCCGTTCCCGCAGGACAGGAGTAGTTTCCGATGAACCCCCAAGCCATCGCCGATGCTATGAGTTGACCAAGCGCCCAGAACGCAGATAAGAGCGTGAGAGTCCACTGCGATGTTTGGGGAATATGCTCCAGGTACAAAGCGCCGTCCACTGGTAAGCTACATGTCAACAAGGTCAGCTGCGTTCTGAGGACGGGAGAAGAAGGGTACGTACTTTCCACCGATACCGAAACCAATACAAGCTAATATCGAACAGAGGGCCACAAAGTTTGGTGCAGCTCCAGACGCAATACCGAAGACGCCAGCGATGAAGAGGGTGATCTGTCAAAGAAGCTCCGCGTGAGACGCGTTCGGTTATGAGATGAAAGGAGAGCGGGAGACGTACGTTGAAAGAAAGCTTGCGACCGATGATATCGGCGAGAATACCCCACGTCGTTGCACCGACGATCAATCCGACGTACAAAGACAGCGTCGCGAACTCGATTCGTGACGGGCTCATCTCAACGTTGACTTGCCCCAGCGCGACGGCAACACCCTGGAGCCACAAGTCTAGCGAAGCGTCAAGTTAGACAATCGATCACAACAGGTCGAGAGGGTGCTCACTGTCTGCTGTCCAGCCAAGACCAGAGAGGATGAAGAGCTGCCATTGGTATCTTCCGAAGCCGATCTCCTCTTGCATGCACTTGTTCACTACGACGTCGAGATCAGTATGCTGATGCAAGTCACGGACAACGACAGACGAACCTAGATGGCACTTGAGCTCGTAGCCCGAAGAGACACCCTCTCCCGTCAGACTCTGAGTGCGCACACTGCTAGCCGAGGACATGTATCCCCTCTTATTCTGCTTCTCAACGTCCATCACGTTCTTCTCCCCAGGCGAGGTATCGACGTTCTTCTCGTTCGGGAAAGACATGGCAAAGAGGGGGAAATGTGAAGCGAGTTACCAGGCTCAATAGAGGCGACATCAGTTCTTATATCACGCGAAAAATTGGGATTGTGGCTGATGCGAAAGAAAAAACTTGTTCGATACTGTTTTGCCCAGGAGATGGTTGTGGAGTAAGGAATGCACGGAGAAAAAGTGTAAACACATGGAACGGAACAAGTTTCAACTCAATCCAATTCAGTTCTCGGCATGATGTCACAACCGCCGGGAAGGAGACCCCTGAGCGGGTTTAGCGCTCGCCGGATCACTTTTCTCTAATTATGGTTCTGGTCATATCCCGATCTCCGTGAGTCTATGCGCTGACTCCAGATCTAGAGTAGTTCTGAAGGCTTTGGAAGAAAGCGATGGTCAATCTTCACTGCCCTCAGCAGCGCGCTCTACTTCTCTCAAAGCTTGTATTTGTATTCGATATCGACCCGCGATGGAGAACATTAGAATTGATGTCGTTGTTGATGGCACGACTTACCCGACCGCATAGATGAGATGGTTTCTCGTCCTGAGTTGTGGTATTGCGGGGGCCAGAGCGTCTGTCTGTCTAGCCCTGCACGTCGTGCGGGGAAAGGTAAGTTCTGGAGAACTCGGAGACCACGCACGTTCTAGTTCTAGTACAACACCAGTCTTTCCAGCCAGCACTGTCTCGCGTATTAGCTTGTGTCCCGAAACGTTGCGGCTATAGGTAAAAAACTCGTTTTCTCTCTCATCGCTTCGTTGTCGAACGATCGGCTAAGCGAACCCCGGTCAACGTGTTCCACCGTCCAGAGCTTGAGCTTGGCGTAAGGAATTCTGTTGCATCTTCAGGGACAATGACGACGCCGGCGCCTCTTCCCATTCATTCAGTGCGCAGCAGCAGGACACCCTTCACTGGACGTTTCTTTGTTTATTCTCGCGACGTCATAGGTCAGCAGGTCCTGTCGCGGCTACTCAGCGGTGAAAACTGAAAGGACTGTTCAGCGTCGACGATTATCCTACAGGACGTTGCCGGATGTCGTTCGGAGACCGGAAAGCTTTCACCTCAGCTGCCAGTGCCAGGCACCACCGTGACCACACCGGAGCCAGTTTTGCGGCGAAAAATGTTGCTCCACTCGTCAGATCGCTGGTTGATCCGCGAGAGTTGCAAGCCGCACAGGGAAGAGAGAGCCGCAGAGGATCTCGATCCAGATGCAAGCACTAATGCGGTGGGGAATGATCCCAAGCTAGAGGTGGTCTTGCTGCTCTTGACTTGACTCTTCAGTACATTGTGATGTCACGACGAACGCGCTATTACCCAGGGCCGCACATTCGACAGCTGCAGATTATCTTCAACACCGAACTTTGGCTGAGAGCGGGAAGGCTTTCTTCTCAGCATGTGGTACCAACAACGCGGGTGTGTAAGCTCCAAAAGAATGTGCCACGTTGACGCGGTAGATGGCTTGTCGGGATCAACCGATTGCACTAAGTAGCCAACCCATGGGACTGCAGCCTGCAATAGGTAGGTGACGAGATGCTGAATGGTTGTGCTGAGTTGAGCTTCCCTCATGGTAACCTCCGACTGCAACTTCCAAGGTCAATACATGGTCCCTCGGGCATCCCCGTTGAATCACGATCGGGCTGCTGGAAACGGTGGGGCCTTGCGGCACCGAGCGAACGCGCATGTACTCGAGCTGCTAAGGTCAGCTGATCGCGACTCCAGTTTTGGCGGCGTCGAGGCGTCCAAGGAGGTTGAAGGTTCAAAACGGCGTTGGGTCCGACGAGTTACCGTGTGATTATTCACAGCAGGGACGAGCACTATAGAGCTAGTCGTCTTGGTGTAACTATTTATAAGTTGTCGGGAACATGGGTGTTGATCAACTGCTGTTGCGGACACAGGCCGTTCGTCGATTAAGAGTATGTCTAGGAGAGAAGGTGAGCTTGTGGCTTATGGCTTGAGATCGAAGGATGCTGAAAGCCGCTGAGATGAATATACGTGAATAGTCAAGAAGATTGAAGGATTCATTGAAGGTGAGGCCTCCTAGTCAAAAGCGGAGCACGCGTCTACCGTGCTGTACCGCCGCCCAACGTGGCTCACCGTTGCAGAACGGTGACTACCGTGGAGTTTCCCGTTGGTTTACCGCATACGGGGGTGAGCACCGTAATTTCCATCACAACTTTGGGTGCCGTGGCTCACCGTAGCCCACCGTTGCCCATCGTTATCTCTTGCACTTGGGGTTTTTGCCCACCATTGCAGCCCGTACCACACCGTATTGTAACGTAGAGAAAGTAATGTATCAATCAAATAACCAATTATTACACTATAAACGTTGTGCTACGTCTCAGAATGGTGGAACACGGTAGAAGCGACATTGCACCGTTCTACACCGTAGTTGCTGCGACAAACTCTGGGCCCTCGACGCCTCGGCCCCGTTGCCACGTACACCCCCTACACGACATCCTCTCCTAGACAGAGGCTCGCCCCGTCGGTATTGCCCCGGCTACCTGTATAGTAGACAGTGCTTGAGGAGATTGAAGAGTGCGTGCGTGCGTGCGAGGGCCGACGCGGGAAGATAGGTCGAGGATGCGTCGGGAGAGAGGGGTGTCGAGCTGGGGGCTTTAGTGCACTCGTGTGGTGAGTCGAGCGTCGGTACCTACTGAAAATGAGATTTGGTAGTGCGCGGACAGGATACGCGGGCATATGACAAACATACCACATCGACACAACTAAATGTCAATGACAAGGCCTTGTTAGTAACACGCAGAATAGAGAATAGTGAGCCTCTCACCGTGCGCGCTTCCTTGATATACATGCCCTGAGATATATTATGAAGGAATGCACAATTTACGAAAGACTCGGCAGACATACCACATAAACAATCCAACCGGCGTCTCCCCAGGCGTCGTCACCTCTCATGCTGTCAGCACTAAATACTCTGCCATGAGAAAATCAAACATCACTCCCTTAGTATGGAAAGGAAGTACATACTATCATGCATGCTGGGATGACTGACTCAGATTGAGAGTGTCTTGAGCTGAGAAAGCGGCACGATATGCCACCTCACCATCATCATCAAATGCGATGGAGTTCTTGACAATCAAGCGTACACCGAGCAATAACAGTCTGACATGTGTCTGCGCCGTGAGTTACTTGTTCCTCTGACAAAACGAGAAAATGCACATATCCGGGAGCATTCACGTTTTGAGCCTGAGCGTGAGCTTGAGGACAAAGGGATGGTGGTGGTGGGTAGCAACTTAGCAAGGGAGAAGATTTGTTGACGTTGTGATTGTGGCTGCGCAATGCGTAACTTGTGCGTCGACGCGTCTCCGTTCCTTGCGATAGTTATCGCAAAGACGCCTCAGCTGTTCTTAGATAATTCTCTCATGAATCCTCCATCCAATCCTGTGCGAGGTTTCTAATTCGCTGCTTGGAGCCCTGCTCAGTCCACCGACCGTTCGGGAGCTGGCCTGGTCTTGCTTTAATCTTAGATCTCCGCCAAATTTCCAAGGGCCTGAGGGTCTGCAACACGAAGGGTGCAGCTAGTGCAGCTTCGATGTTTGATGGGCGAAGAGTGAGATATTGGGGAGGGCGAGATGTTGAGAGAGCGATGGGGGGACACAAGAGTGGTGTCGGCGTTGAGAAGACCGGAACTAGCGGGACTGCTCATGGTGATGGTACTATAGTTGATATATTTGATACTGTTAATGTTTGTCGAGAGCCAGCCACCCGTATGTTCGAGTGCCAAGTGCGCAGAGTACACTGTAGTACATATTCATGAGAGTTTGAAGCGGAGAGAATATTCCACTGGTAACGTGGCGAGCTACGGTGCTCAACGCTGCGCCACGGCGACACAACGGTGATCCACGGTGAGCCAACGGTGAGCCACGTTTGGGTGACCGCCACTGTTGACTAGGGGTGAGGCCGGTGAGGCGTAAACCGATTTCAGGCTCAACCAGCGAATCAGTCACAGAAGAGCCCACAGACAACCAGCACTGCACGCGTCGTCGGTCACTGAACGACTGTTTCTGCAGATACTGTAAGCAGATTGTCATCAAGAGGGGCAAGAAAACAGTGGCTTTGGAGTGTCATCCACCAGCGCTCATCATTGACAAGGTTCTACGTTGGGTGGATGAGATGGTGGTGGAGAAAGTGAAGGAGTGCAACTAATAACTATACGTAGTGCGACTCGGCCAGCCATCAATGATGGCCGAGGAAGTCACCTGCCCCGAACGTCGCTCT
Source organism: Pterulicium gracile (assembly GCA_004369125.1). Lineage (NCBI taxonomy): Eukaryota > Fungi > Basidiomycota > Agaricomycetes > Agaricales > Pterulaceae > Pterulicium > Pterulicium gracile. The sequence continues at coordinate 106,898 of ML178836.1, forward strand.
CACTTCGACGGTCAACTTCGTTCTTGCTTCAACCCGGCCTTCTCGAGTTCAATCGCCATCCATATCCACCTGTGCAGACTTTCTGTATCATCGCTACTAATTCTCGGTGACAGAATTTGGGACTGGGAGCAGAACCGATCATGGAGGAAGGAACCAAAGCCAAGAAAACCATCTTCGTGGGCGGACTGACTGAGCAGGTAGACGAAGCAGCTATCATCGAGACTTTCCAGACCTTTGGTGCGTCCTATTCTCCGCCGTATCATTTCCAGGTCCTCACAAGCTTTCCACTCGCCCACAGGTGATATTCTAGAAGTCCAGCTCCCCTCCGCGCCCGAAACGCACCGCGACGCGCCCTTCAAGCATCGGGGATTCGCCTTCGTCACGTTTTCTTCGCCTGCAGACGCGCAGGATGCGATCGACAATATGGATATGAATGAGCTGCAGGGGAAGGTGCTGAAGGTGAACATTGCGAGACCGAATAAAACGATGGCTACGCCGACTGGGAGCAGAGCCAGTGAGTAACGATTCCGTGGAACTCCTCGTTCTCTAAAGTGGTCTCATACTGACGAATTTGCTTTCCCTTTTCTGTAGTCTGGGAGAACGAAGATTGGCTGAAGGCACATGTGAAGCCGTTGGCGGAGAGTGGTGGTACGTCTGTTGCCTTCTTCTCGTTTTGATGTATCCCTTATCAATTTTGCCCTCAGGCGCAGGAGGACGACCACGATCTGAAGAACCAGAGGATGGCGACGGAGATGCTGCGATGGACGAGGCTTGAGCCAAGTACTCAATGTTTGGCATGTAGCCCTAAGCCTTCCTTCTTCCACCACGCCGTCTTCTTCCACAGTCCCCGCTCTTGACGAAATCGATCTCGCATGACATTCGCCACGTACCCCTCGCGCCGGATGTTTCGCCATTGAATTCCGCGCCTCTCAAGTTTCGCGCATTGCCGACTCCTTGGCTGAATGAAGGGGGTGCTGATGGAGGTTGTGGTGGTACCGGGTAACTCTCGACAGAGGAACGCGTCGTTGTATCCTCGCCCTTCTCGTGGTTTGCGTGTCGAACCCCCCGCTCTCCGAGTATCGGATGGCTGTAGTCACGTAGACTCTCTTCGACGAATAACACGATTTGTTCTCATGCACAATGCTTGCCAGCGCCGGTCCTTTGGGGGTGTGCGCTTTCCTTCAGGCACAACACCTCGCCTTCACAGTAATATTTGAGAAGCTCAAGTGCGGTACGTTGTATTCTCGTAGGCTATGCCCTGGTTAATTCGTAATGCGCCCCATAAGAGCGCCGACCGTATTGTGTATCGTGGGTGGTCGAGAGAGAGTAAACGAGCTAACGCGTGGGTGACTGGAGTTAGTTGCAAATCACCCATCGGCGCGCTCCGAGCGAGCGGCTCAAATTTGAGAGGATATGATACGCACGGGAGTCGGATACTGTCACAGCATCTTTCAACTTACTTAGTACTATGTAGTAAGTGCTCACAGTGATTGTTCCAGTTCGATCAATCGGTAAGTACTGGTCAGCAGTGGTACTTGCAGAGCAAGGACAAAAAGTTTCAAGGATTGTTCTTTTGCAGGAAATAAGTGACGAGAGTGGGATTCGAACCCACGCCCCGAAAGACCAGATTTATAGATGCTCATCGAATGAGCTGGTCCTTAGTCTGGCGCCTTAGACCGCTCGGCCATCTCGCCTTGGAGACACTTGTCACGCGTTAGTGATCATTGTATCCATGTTGCGTTTCTCACTTCTAGATCTCGTAGTAACGTACTTCATTCAAGACATGGATGAACTTTGAAGAACAATGATTCTGAGCGTCTCACACTGTCGCAGTACCCCAGTGGCAGTCGGCATCCTTTGGATCTCACTCCTGGCACTGCTACTGGAAAGCAGTGGACACGCTTGACACGTGTGTCCCACACTGCGTTGACGCCGAGGCGTATGTGGCTCGTTGTGCCTTAGTCGCGATGCCCTCGGAGCATCGCATTTTCAATGATTTTGACAGTGGCGAGAATGCCTAATGAACGCCGATGGTCCAAAGATACATACCTTCCTTGAACCGTAACAGCCATCATCGCTCCCGCCGCTAATACTCCATTGTTTTCACCATCACCACTCCTAATCTCGAGCTTAAACACCTGCCTACCCAGAGTGTTACAAGAGGGAAACGCGCTTAATGCCAGCAGCATCTCCGTCCACAGCGCAGTCTACCCTGGGATCTGAAGCACACTTTATTGAACGGAACAATCCCCAATCCGTAACCTGTGGGATCGGGCAGTTTCTTCGCTACCTCGTGCGTACGGTCTTCCATCGCTTCTCTCGCTCAAGTACAGTGGATGCAGAGAGCGATGTGTATTCGATGGCTACACACTACTCAAGACCTGTCACCCCGCTCGCCTTTGAAGATTTATCTCGAGGTGGTTCATCCAACTCTTCGACTTCCCTCCGCGAGACTATGTTGCCGCTATCAATTCACGCGTCCAGTGCTAGTCACACCGCGATCCCATCAAACGACCGAAACCCCGCTTCCATACAGCCGATGCTCGCGCAGAGTTCTCCCCTAGAGGATTGGCAGCATCATAGCGTGTCACGTCCAGCTCGTCCCATATCCAAGCCTCGCACGCCTAAGGTCTTTCAAAGAGGGGGGTTGGGGAACTCGGAAGGCAGAGGACATCCTGCTTTTCGTTTGAGAACCAATAACGGCCGATCCGGAACCACGCACAAATCACCGCATGCGCAGAAGAGCAGAGCTGAACCAAACGCGCATGCAGAGCGTGAAGCTGCAGCAAGTGTTCAGGGCCTTCAGACAAGTGATTACAGCTTTGCTCGCATCAGTGTGTATTCTAGTTGCCATAAGTTGTGATTCACGCTCAATAGGTGATGAAAAGACGCAGGAGGCTCGATAGGCAGCTATAACACCAACATCGTCAGCAATGTGGTGAACAAAGGTGCGATAGATATCCGCCATCACCGCTATAGCGCACCTACTCAAATGATGACTGTAGTGTACCCAACAAAATTTGACACATTCATGGATCGCTTTTGGGGTCCAAGCGTCAGTCTTCAGCGACGCTCTGAACTTGTTCAATCTGAACAATCTGACACTTATTTTATCAAGCGTCCGGTTCTTGAAACCAGCGTGGTAGCTGAAGCGCGCCTGGAGAATCTACACAAGGCAGGATGCTTGTCCGGCACACGGGAGGACATTCTAGACTGCATTTTCTCGTGGATATTGGGCCTTCCTCAGCATCGTTCCAACATTCTGAAACCCATTCACGGGCGCCAATGCTTGTGCATAGTAGGTTACCCGGGTAGTGGGAAAACAACTATCGCGGTGACGCTAGCAGAACGTTTGCACTCCTTTCGAAGCAATGTACTTTGTGCAAACTACTTCCTGCAAAGAGGTGTCGAAGCAACGACTCGGTTGGACAGCATCATCCCCACCCTTGCAGACCAGCTATCTCGCCTTGGAAACATAGGGATGGCTATATCTCTTGACATCTCCACTGCTCTTTGGGGCAAGATGAACCCATCTTTTCCCCTTACCAAGTTCAGCCCCGAGCTGGCTGACAAGCTGCTTCTCATCCCGATCTATGAACAGGCAGCCCTGGGGACTACAGTTGTTCTCATCATTGATGGTCTTGACGAATCCGCCGATCCTGCCAAACTTGCCCGCGGATTAGCAACATTGTTGCCCCAGCTTCCTCCGAACATCCGACTTATCCTAACCAGTCGACCGGATCACTACATTCTTTCCAACTTTGGATACCAGAGAATACACGAAATCGCCATCGAATTGAAGACAGACCAGTCCTACGTTGACGTCCATCATTACATCACCACCCTCTTCCGTGAGGAGATTGGGAAAATGTTCTCCGGGCAAGAAGAATGGATAAATTGGCCATTGGTGGCCCAAATTCTCACCTTGGCAGAGCAAGCGTCAGGGCTTTTTGTCTGGGCTTCCACTGCTGTAGGTTTCATTGTTGCCTGGGTTCGTTCGATGGGGATGATGCACAGAGATGTAATCATCGAGCAAATCAATCGGCTAGGGAGAGGTCTTGAAGACCTTGGGCAACTCTATTATTACATCCTTGACACGGCGGTTGACTTGAGGATTCTCAGTCATACCGAGGAGACCAAACATCTCGCTAACATCCGCACCCTCCTTGGTTTTCTAGTGATCAATGTGGAACGTCCACTTGACTTGGAAAGCACTGAAGCCTTCCTTTCATCCAACCAACACCCGCTCGACATTCACCGATGCCTTCAGCTATTCCGAAGTGTTCTCATTCCTGGAGCGGGAATAATCTTACCACAAACGGTGCCCCAGATGCACAAGACCTTCTATGAATTCTTGATCTCTGAGCGTGCTGGGAGGTTTCAAGTCGACCCTCCATATGCTCGCCTGCAGCTATTTGTGCGATGCATGGAAATCCTGCTAGATAAGAGCTCATGGCCATCCCCGCAATCAAAGCCCAAAGGTGGGTGACATTTCATTTTGCTTGTTGACAACGAGAGCATTGAATAATCGACGACTCCGCTCCAGTTCAATCATCAGACTCCGCATTCATGCACGCGTGCAAATCATGGGGTGTCTATGGTGGAAATATACCGCCAGACGTATGGCATACTGCAACGCTCCCTCCAGGTCCCGCGGCCACAGAACTTCTACGTTTGTTTCTCTCGAATCATTTCATGCCCTGGCTGGAATATTTAAGACTCACCCGCGAGATGGACATCGTCGAAGACGCTTTGGAGGCCTTTTGTAACCCACCAAACGTGGGCCTAATACAGCGTTCCTGGGTAAATCAAGAGGCTGGTGTAGAACTAGGAGTTGGCTAACGAGCGCTAAGTGCCTCGTTCAGGAACGTCGAGGGCGGCACACAATGCAACTCAGACGCGCCATTGCCCGTAGTTTTCCCGAGTATAAGTAGGTAGCTATACGGCACCGGTACTTACTATAGATCTTATATGTACATGCCACTAATCCATGACCAGTCCAGACCACAAAAAACTTTTGAACTGCTGACCAACGCCGAAACTTGCTTGTTCTCATCTTCCAAAGTCAGCCTCGCTGATTGTTACTAAGACGTCCCAAGGTCCAATCCCCACATACTCGGGAAAGCTAAACCACGCCTGTTCCTGAAACACCCTCAATCTCTTCGTCACCTTGCCACGACAGTGCTTGCATAGTACGCCCTTGACCGAGGACCTATCGAAGCATCTATCCCGCATCTCAGGCCATAGGTACTTAGGCCCAAAAAAGGGATCGTTGCCTCTGCGCATGGTTTCGAACGCAAAGGCGTTTTCCGTCTTGATTGTGACCATCCTGCTGCCGACGGTGAGGAACGCACCGGAGGTATCCGATCAGTCCTGCGGAGTAGAGCATAGTTCGTGTCGAGGGAAGAGCGTGTATTATGGGAGAGCAGCTGTCATCTTGCTGAGGGCGAAGTGCGCCTTGATAACGCTGGAGCGGATCGATTCGGTAAAGAACCACGGCTTGCTGCCGGATGCTTTCCAATCCTTGAGTACGGGCGGGTCCGCACGAATGTCGGCTTGTTAGAGCTGGGAAAGCTGCGAGTCGAGAGCACAGTGAAGTAGAGAAGGAGGAAGACGAACGGGACAGTTGACCGCCTCGAGCGTGTGGAGCATCAGGAACTTCTGGTATACCTCCTCTTCGTCGAGTAAGTCTCCCTCTTCGTCGATGTAGGAAGGGTGAAAGACAACCTGGTATTCTTTCAGCGTCAAAGGAGAAAGCTTGTGAAGCTCGGACAAAGTCTGCTTGCAAAGAAAATCGACTCGATACTTCGTGCTGAGTCGTAGGATCGCTGTGAGAGCAAGAAACCAGCGCCATTCCTTCGATGTGGGCAAGCGGCTGCAAACCATACGGTAATAAAGGCGCATACAACGCCAGTGAACGCGCATCGCACATGTTATAAAGCACCTCCAAAAATTCCTGCAGATCCCGCGGATTATCTTGCACTACGATTTGCAGATGTCCTTGGAAGGTGTCCTGCTTCGGCGTTGCTCTCAGCTGCGATGAACTGTCCCGATCCTCCAACCGGGCAAGCACGACGTCCTCCATTTCCTGCTTTGTCGCCTCGAGCAGCTTTCTAAGAGCCTGAGAGCTCTTGTAGAGAATATTACAAGACGCGAAGAAGACCGATTCTGGAAGACCTGGATCTTTGCGAGCAGCCGTGCGAAGTGCGATGAGTTTGTCGGTGGCAGGCCACGCGTATGTAGACTTTAGTAACGCCGTCTCGGTTGACAAAAGTCTGGATCTGTTGCTTGGAGATCTTGTGCGCGGGTTGCTTAGAGGCGTCTCCTGCGTCGCGGGTGAGTTTGACAGGCATGAAGCTAGTAGAAAGCAGTTGGAGTATCTGAAGATGGTGGTTGGAAGAAGACTACGTCGCGGTAACGTGATGATCTCACCCAAAGTTCTGCCCTCTACTCTACACTGCAAACTTGGATTAGCACCCAAGAAAAGCTTTGAGATAGTTACAGTGCATTTTCTGTAAGATATACCTCAGTTACACTTCAGAAAATACATTACTGTGTCGCCTAGACTGACACAGCTCCCAAGTCGCACGCGTGTACGTGGGGTGGGTTACGTGTGATGGGGCTAGAGCCCTGCCAACGAGGGACATCATCCCACAGAGTCGAAGCGGAGTACCAAGTATCAGCTCCGAGGAGGCGTACTTTGCCGCGATTAGGCCTCTGTTCGTGGCCGGGAGATGTGCAAGAGCAGAATAGGCGAGTTTACGATGAGAACGACACAGAAGAATAGCAACTTGCATGGAAGCGACACTGGAAAATTACAGGACACCTCCTGGGACATGAAGACGACGGCCAGCTCTCGATACGTCTAGGGAGAGGATGAAAAGTACAATTTCTATGATCCAAACAATACAAGTGAGCAACATTCACTGAACCTACGAAGCTCCATCCTCCTCCTTCGTCTCCTCCACCTTCGCCCTCTTCCTCGCCAAATACCTCTCCCTTGCACTCTGCACATCCTCCTCATTATTCCTCTTCGTCACAACCCTCTCCCTCCTCTCCCTCTCCACTCTCTCCTTCTCCCCCCTCTCCCGTTCCTCCTCCTCAGCCATCTGCACACGTATCTCCCTCGCCCGCCGCGCCTCGATCTCTCGACGCGTCGCTGCGGTCCCTGCTGCTCGGTGAGTGGTCACTTGCCCCTCGCCGTTGGCGTCGGCGGCGGATCGCTTTGAGTTACGGCCGAGCTGACGGGTGTTGGGGGCGGAGAGATTGAGTCCGGCGGCGAGGAGCTCGCGCTTGTCGACGAGTTGGTTATCGTCGTTCAGCTCTACCTCTTTCCCACTCGCGCGCGCTTCTTTCGCAAGCTCGGCGTCGGATCGTTTGACAAACGAGGACTCGGCCGGGTGGGTGAGTGCTGATGAAGATGACGAGGAGGATTGGGTAGAGGGTTTGGTGATGGTGAGGTTCGGTCCGTCGTCTGAGGAGGGTGGGAGAGCGGGGCCGATGGGACCTTTGCGTTGGCCGGCGAGGACGGCGGCTTCGTGTGTTGCGGAGTCGTCCTGTAGGAGTTTGGCGTAGAAGTGGGTCATGCCGGCAGAGAAACCTTTCTGTTTCTTGATTGTTTCTACATACCGGTTGCCAGTAGGTAAAGTTGAAGGGAGAACATGGGCAAAGCTAAGGGCGGAGCGCACCTTCTCGTTTCTTCTCCTCCTCTTCTGCGAGGCGCACTTTGGCCATTTGGTCCTTGTAGGCCTGGGTGACGAAGGACTCCTTATCCGCGAACTCGTCGCCCTCACGTTCGCGCTCTTTCTGCATCATGGCCTCCTCGGCTCGGAGATGGTCCAGCCGTCGCGTTTCCGCAGATTCCAGTAGACCCTTGATGTATTTGGGCTGTAACCACGTACGTACTCAGTAATGTAACTTGAAACGACGAAACATGCACGTACCTGGCGCACTGCCGCATCCACCTCCTTCGCCTCCTTCGCCCTCTGCTTCGCCTCCTGCATCTTCTCCCACACCTCATCATACTCATAAACCGTACTATCCACCTTCTTCTCCGCGTCCATCCGCTTCCGCATCGCCTTGCTAGCTACAGCATGCGCAGACGAGACTAACTTCGCATTGTTGTTCTTCTTCTTGCCCTTTGCGTCACCGAAGTCGCCGAGGGCATCGTCATCCTTCGCGACGTCGTCGTCGTCGGCGAAGGCGGAAGGTTTGTGGAGGGGTGGGGCGGTGCCGACGGAAGGTTTGGAGGGCTTGGAGAGGGAGAAGGAGAGCTTCATTGAGGGGGACATGTGATGCCGACGGATCGATGAAGGGGCCAAGTACTGGTATATTGCGATATTATATTTACTAAAAGCCCAAGTGTCATCGGTCCAATGGTCTAGAGGTATGATTCACCCTTAGGGCTTAGGTCATACTGGGTGAGGTCCCGCGTTCGATTCGCGGTTGGACCCCTGTGTGGAAAAAGACTTTTTGAAAGGCCCTCGGTACTTATTTGTCATTTTGTTCTAGGCTATGTGCGTTGTAAACAGTAGACAGTCTGCATGATCAACTGCCTCACCGTGCATCATAAGTTGGCAAGAAGTGGCGCATGTTGTCACGAACTGCCATCTCCCATCCACCGCAACGCCTCCTGCGCAGCGGCTAATTCTGAACAATCTTCCTTGCAATCCGACTCTTCACGCAGTTTTCCCCGAAGCGTACACGCATAGTGCTGTTGACCCCACCATCGAACATGTACCACACTTGCCTCCTCCATCGTGTTCCCGTCGAACTCTGGGAGCGCATCTTCCTTTTCTTAGCCGTTTCGCCCTGTTTCAGCTGCAATCTCGAGCTTGCTTGCTATTTTCCTGCCAGATGCGACGTTACGGAAAGCACATTGGAAGTGCTGCTACAAGTCATGCCTGACCTTCGAGTTTTGCCGATCCACGGGTACTTTGGAGCACTGCTCGGACAGGTTTTCGGATATCCCCTGAAGAAGACCACTGGGATCGATAACTATGTGTGTCCTCTCGATGGTCCCGGCGTCGTCACTTTCCCGCCGTCCTCAGAGCTTTCGCAACTCGAATTGGTCACACTGCAGCTGCACGATAAAACTGACATTTACGACTGATCGATGGATTCTTTCATCTGGTAATTGCTTTCCAATATCTCATGCTCACCCAGGCCATTCATCTCGCCCTCTACTAGGGCTTATCCCCGTGCCAATCGCAGCAGTTTCAACTTCCCCGTTGAGTAGGCATGTGGTTTGGCTGCGGATTGCATACATACGAGCACATACTCGAGATTGATACTACCAATAGTATCATACCGCTCTCTATCATCGTTCCCCGAGCCCACTGTGCGACAGAACAGCACCCCAATCAAATGTATGCGTTACCCAGCTATGTTTGCTTTCTCGGCGACTTTGTTCATCACATCTAGTTGGGCTTTGGACTCCTCCATAATCGTATAGTATCACAAACGCATGTACGCAATAATCAACAACATCGAATGTTCTCCAATCGAGTGAAACAGGTCTGGAGATCCCCTCGAAAAGCACTCTCCTCAGTAACGTACCAGTGGATCATCCGAGACTAGGCGAGGTAACTAGCGCGGTGCGCGGAATGCGTAGGACCATCATTCTTATGGGACTGGACGGAGTTGAACACCATGCCGCTCAGGCTGCTGGTGTCACCGCTGTGGAGCGTCATCGAGTCGATGTCGTCGCTGATCGATACACCACTCTTGACGATGAGAATCACCGCGGGCGTGTACATAGCCTGATGAGAATGATGTATCAGTATCAGTTCCGGCATGGCGACGAAGACATTATGTCTGTTGAATGATCCCACCGAAACGATGGTGCTAACGTCGACGAATACCGCGACGGCGGTGTGGTAAGCTCAAAAACAGGTACAGAATCAATTGGGCTCAGGGCTAAGACGAGGCGGGCAATCTGCTTGAAATTGTGAGAAAGATGGTAACCTCGACCACAAGAGAAAACTGAAAACCTGAATCAGAGCGTAGAATAAACCAGACTCCGTGAGGTAAAGGGGGATTCTATAGATGGCCAGCTTGGATCTCTGCTTTGGTAGATCACTTGTCAGGCCGAAGTGTTCCCTGATGCGAAACATTTGAAGGTGAGATTCATTGCGCACAGATACTTAATTTACGTGGCTTACCATGTCACCCATCCAATCATCCCCGTAGCCAGTAAGTTTGCAGCAATGCTCGTCGCGGATGCTGCTAGTACCAACGCGTCAAAAACATTGGATCTCGAAGTTGGCCCACTAGCTCCGCCAACCAGACGCAACTGCATCGATATTACGGATAAAGAAACCCATAGTGCTTCAAATACATGAGATCCAAGCTCACTCAACCGCTTGATAGTACTAGAATAGACTTACCGAATGAAGAGAAGACCAGGAAATACAGTCCAAGCTGAATCATCGTTGTTTTCCAGTTACGGCACCAAGGCATAGACAGAGCTACTGCTCTCCAGCAAGCGAGAATGTCGTTGATAAGAAACTGTAGCGTGAGAACATACGTCAGAGCAGGTCGACCTTGGATACAATTCGCAGATCTCACCACTAATCCTGCATTGGCGGTGACACCTGCTAGCCACACTCTCACAGCGTACAACACGGCGTTCTCCTCTCGTTGATTGCGTACAGTCTCTTGTAAGCGATCCGTCAACGAGGGAAATTTGCTGTCGAGCAGTACAATCGTCAACCTCTGCTGCCAGCTGACCACCCCCGATGCCCAGTCGAAGGTCGTGACGAAAAACGTCAATATGAGAGCGAAGAAGAGTAGTATCTCCCTGAGCCCTTTTCCGCGCCTTCTGCTGAGAAACATCTTGATGTGAGAATATGAACAAACATGATACAGTGGACAGGTTGTGCGAATACGGACCAAATAAGGTAGGAAGCCATCACGACCAGCACGAAGTAAACTCCTGCAAAATCAACCATATGAACTCGATTCAAATGGTGCCTGTCCATTAAGCTTGAGAGTCAAACAACGCACCGAAAGCAGCCAGCTGCCCAAGAAGTACGTTGTGGAAGAAGAGCAGGTTCTTTCCTACCCGAGAAAGAGCAAGCGAGAGCTGTGGCGTCATGACTGTTGGATCACCATCAGTTGACTCCATTGTGCCGGCAATGGAGAACACAATTAAGATATAGCGGTTGTACAGCTCAAGATGTGCCAGGGTCTTCTCCTTTGGCATCGCGACACGTTATATACTCTACAGAGTCAATCCTCGTGTGAGTATCAGAACCGATGTTGTACCGACGCACGGCACAACCCCTTCCATAGCGACATGTCGCTACAGAGTGTATGTAGATTGGATGCTACGGTACTGCCCTGTCTCTTTAGATGGCATCTTTGGTGCTTGTTGCTGCCCCAAGAAGATCGATCTAGAGGCGGTGGTCAGCGCGCTTACACCTCCTGGGAACAACCCATCCAAAAAAGGTAAATGCATTACCCAATCCGTCAGCTTTGTCATCAGTGTTTCATCATCGTCTCATGCCCCCACAATCAAATCTCCTCTTTCTCCTCCTTCCCCGTCTGCAAGCTTACTTGACCTCGAACTCTGAGTCAAGCTGCATAACGCTGTCATCCGACTCGTGAATGTATAAATTCCGGCTGTCTGCTTTCACAATTCCCATCGTATTCTCGCTTTTAGCCCTCTTTTCTACACCTAACACCTCTGTTCTGACGACGACGACGACGACGACTACTACTAACAACACTATGCCTGCGAAATCGATATCTAGGAAGGTGGAGAGGAAGGTTCTGGCCGTGGAGACACCCGAGGTACGTCTTGTTCAACCCATTCTCGTGTCGTTGCTCACACTGCACTAGGGAGACGGCGTCATCGTTAGACGCTCGATAGGAAGCCAGCAGCTGCGCAACCTCACCCCGTTTCTTATGCTCGACCACTTCCGCATTGGAAAAGGCGCTGGGTTCCCTGACCATCCGCACAGAGGGCAGGCGACGGTGACCTACATGCTCGAGGGGTAAGTTGCAAACGTCTTCTCTCACCGTGTTCCAGCCCTTCTGAAGTTCTGATTCTGTACACAGAGTGGGTCAGCACGAGGACTCGGCCGGACATGCAGGAACTATTGGTGCGCTTCTCTCTTCCTCATTTGGCGCGACGGATGCTTACCAACTGTGATGCAGAAACGGGAGGTGTGCAGTGGATGTGCGCAGGGAAGGGTATTATCCATGCCGAGATGCCCATGCGGACAGACGAGGGTGTGGACCCTGTTGGACTGCAGCTCTGGATCGATTTGCCGAAGCAGGTACGTACTATGCACTTCTATTTGCCTAGCAACTCGTGCTCATCCTAGTCGGTGTGCAGTACAAGATGGTCGATCCCTCATACCAAGAGCTTGGACCCGCCGAGTACGGCACCCATCCACCAACTTCCTTTCCATCTCCGTGCTGACCAAAGGCCTAGAATTCCCATTGCTCAACCCGAAACCGGCGTTCGCGTCAAAGTCATCAGCGGAACGAGTCACGGCGTCACCTCTCCCGTACGTCCACTCGGCGGGTGTTGGTACTTCCACGTTATGCTCGACACGAAGGGGAAGAAGATATTCCAGGACTTGCGTGCGTCCCTTCTCCTTTCTTTCCCACTATGACTTAAGCTTGACCAACGACGCGCATATAGCTGCGGGATGGACGACATTCCTGTACATCTTTAAGGGCTCTGTACTCGTAGGCGACAATCCCATCCCACAGCCGACGTTCCATACGGTCGTTTTGTCGAATGGGTCGGACGAGACGGGCGTGATGATCGATGCTGCTGAGGACGACACGCAGTTCATTCTGGTGCGTCTACGTTTCCTTCTCCATGCTGATCAAGTTGCCGTGCTGATTGTGCTCTTGCTTTCTTTCCGTAGATCTCCGGGGAACCGCTGGACCAGACCGTAGTGCAGCATGGGCCGTTCGTGATGACGACGAGGGAAGAGATTCAGAGGACGTTGATGGACTGTGAGCTCCCTTTTCGTCGTTCAGTCGGAGCTGGGGTGAGACTGATATGATTTGTGATGCAGATTCGATGGGGGTTAATGGGTTCGAGAAGGCGCATTCGTGGAAGAGTGAGATTGGAAAGCAGAGGAGGAGATGAGTGAGGGGAAGGGAGAGCGAGGGAGCGTGATACCTCGAGGTTACTGACTTACTGCTCGGACATGGAATGATATCGTCACATTGTATTGCACCACTTTGCCATCTTCTTTTTATGCGCTCTCCAGTCTTAGAAGTACGACTCGACACTCTTGCGTGTAAGTTAGCGGAGGCTCTCAGTCGATGATGATGAATTAGTAAGAGGTTCAAAATTCAGCTCTGATTCAGGTTCGGCGAATCTAACAACGCCTGTGCTACGATCGAGTGGATCTCAGTACACTTCTTCTCGCAAATCTTTGCGCACTGCGCCAAGGACAAACGTGAGCATATATCCTGTGAGATGCAGAGACAAAGAAGCGCAACTAACCTCTATCACGTCCACGGGCTTCATCCGCCCACTCTGCCATAGGCTCGTCACTGTTCCCAGGGCAGGCATACACGCAAGGACTACCGAACCCGTCGACGCGCGTGACTCGCGATCTGTGGGATCTAAGAACGTCTCCTCGCCCACAACAGCCTGTTCATGGGCATGCATATCAGCAACCAATCTCACCCCAGGCCAGCAAAAGTACTCACAGCCGCACACGCCACGACCAAACCAAACATCTCAATCCCCGCATCCGCCAGCGCCGTGCTCGCCGCTATACTCCCAGCTGCTACACACGCCTCGAGGCCGTCGGCTTCGATGATGTTGATAAATACGTCGATGGTGGTTTTTGGGAGGAGATCGAGGCGGAGGGAGGCGAGGAGGGCTTGGTGGATGGAGGTGGATATTGAGCGGTCTTCTGCGTCCTGTTTATTTGGAGTGGTCAGAACTGGTACAACGGCAAGGATAGAGAAGGAAAAACACGAGCGGGGATGGCGATGGGATTGTGAAAGAGACGTACGCGGATAGGCACCCGACGCTTCGTGCATGAAAATGGCGCAAACTTGACTTCTACGTTCAGTTTGGCGCGTTCGCTGTACGCTGTACTTTGCGAAGACTGCCTGGGTCCATACCTATATCGTTGAAGGCAGAATTCAGCAAAATCGTCAAGAAGCCAGACAAAGGTGGCTAGACGCACACTGCACATGCGATTTTCGTGTTCTGCGTCTCTATATACGCTGATCCATTCGCCTGGCTGACTAGCCCAGGCTGTAAAACTGTCCTAACATCCAGCAGCGCTTAGTACTCTCTTTACGCGTAGGAAACCAAGGGAAACACGAACATATTGGTCGGAGTTCAGTTGGAGAGCGGCCTTTTCTTGGAAGGAGTTCTTCGGCTTCCTGGGTGTGTTCGTCATCAAAGACGGGGTGTTTACTCTCTTCTGGGCCGTTGATTCGACGTCTGTCGAAGCCTGTTTGTGCAAAAGACATGATGGGGTGGATGTGGAAGAGGCCTGGGAGGAGATGGGATGGGATTGGGATGGGAGGAGGAAGAGAGACGCGCCAATGATTGCCGCGTGATCACCGTCGTCTTGCTCTCGACGCCGTTGACCACACCAAAGCTGACGACAACCTTCGTCCGAGCAGTACCCAGCAATTGTGAACCTGCAGAACAATTGCACCCTCCAAAACAACATTCAGTCTGTCGGAGATCCCGGTAGACACCTGTTATCCGATTTCCGACTCTTCTTCACCGCGCTCAACACGGAATGCTCGATTGAGAATCGCCACCTTTGCTACCATTGACGACCACCCAAGCTCGGAGGAAGCATAACTTTCCCACGAGACTGAAGTTTCTCCTACAGATTTTCTCGATGTGTACAGTGTTTCGCCATCATCTGGTCTCCTCTTTGGGTGCGCCTCATTGCGCCGCGACACTACCTCTAACCACCTAGTTTTTTGTGCCTATCCTGTAGTAATAACCTTTCTGTACATGATAGACCCCAAAAATCTCAGATTTTCTGCGCACACTCGAGTGGTTGCGTTGGTTTGAGGTTTCGTTGCTGAGCCACCAATACCACCATGTGGTTTTGTCAAAACCAAGCATGCGCTTCAGTGGCCACAAGCTCAATTTTTTTCGTTCTTTTTTCGGAGGGTCTGCTTATGGATCACATATAGTCATCTGAGGGGTTTTCCGCCCATTTTGTGGTCGGGTCGATGCTCGTTGAGGACGACGTCAACAGGGTTTTCTCTGCTTCCGTAAGATTGAAGAGTGGTAAAATTAGGTTGCTTATTTTTTATCCACAATGCGAGCCTCACTGCACGCATGCTTTGCAGGTTGTTCAGGATGCTTGAGAACATGTAGACACAGCTTACACCATCAGGAATTTCCACAGAACAAGCTGAGCAGCGAGTTACAGAGAAAAGACCAGATGATGATGAAAAACCACATAATGGCAAAACACTGTAGTCTATGCTCACATGAGCTCCTGCTGTCCATCAACGAGAATCAAATGTGTGGTAAATGTGGGCCTTGCATGTAAACACTCAGAGGCCTATCATCAGCACATCTTCCAGTGGCTGTCTCTTCCACCTTCCATGTCTGCTTTGGGGTCTAGGTGGGTTGCACCAGTCTATTGTGGCTTAGAATCAGCATCCAGCGGCTTGGTGGTGGTACATGACAACTCTTCTTGCCGTATAAGGCTAACACTTTACACGGTACGTATTGGAGGTACACGTGTGTGTAGCGCAGAGTACAATAGTACCAGCAGTGTATAGAGTAGATAGCCTGTCAGACCCACACCAATAATAAACTTGAGGGACAGAGCTTAGGAGCAATACTAAGCAATGGAGGGCAAGATGGAGCAAAAGAAAGTAACATAAGAGCGAGCAAAGCAACCCTTATAAGCTAGATACATGAGGGAGTCATATGACCGTGTCTAGGAGGTGCCAAGTCCGCATCTGGGAGTCATGAGACGCTGTAATGATAAGATAACAGCGGTGGTAAGATGAGAGCGAAGAGAATCACATGAAAAGTACCTGTGATGCAGATGAGCAAGTCTACTACACTACGAGCAGGTAGGTATCCTTTCAACAGTACGAAGCTTCTTCCTCCCAAATGCAGGCTCCTTGACTAGGCAACGATACTGGTGCTTTCCGACAACCGATGGCACGTTCAAGGGCTCTCTGTGTTTCAGAGAGGTAGATGTGGATTCATCGCACATGTTCCTCGAGCTCGCCTCAAACCCTGTTGGTGTTTCAAGGCCGTCTAGTCCGCTGACAAGAAGAAGAAACTTTCTCTTCAGAGACCGACACACGTTCACTTTTTTTGTTGCCTTTCTGCCTTCCGTACTGGTGGAAGACGCCGTGCCGACTGCACGCACGGCGTGGGAATCATGTGTACGAATCTTGACAGGCACGAACGACAACCTAGACCAAGCTTCACTGCCCGTTGCTGCGGCCTTCTTCATTAGGCTACCACTCACCCTCGATCAGCGTCATATAGTACTGGGATAGAAATCGCCTCGTCCATTACTGACCTTCCCTTCCGTCATACCGTTCCATTTTCTTGACATGTCGACAGCGAGCCCCATCGACGAAGATCAAACGCACGCCGAGGGGTGTACATGCGATTGTAACAACGAGCCGAGTCTCATTCGAATATTGGACCTCTCACCCTGTGATGTATCCCCTCAGACTAGTTCGTCAACTGGGACGGACTACTCAATATCCTCATCCACCTCCGGCTCCTCTGATGATTCAAGTGCTCGATGTACTCTCGATACCGACTTCAACTGCCGTGTGAAGCCACATTGGCCGAAATATCGCGAAGTGCTGGAGAGAGGAGGCTTCGCTCTGGACACGCATCACGCCGTGAGCGCGTTCTACCGAGATCGGACGGATTCCTGTGAAAACCAGCGAAGAGACGGACTAAGAGAGCGAGATGATGGGACAGGAACGTCGGGGTATCATAAAGGCAGAGACGACGACTCCTTATGCCATGATCCAGGTCTGGTGAGTCCGTCCACTCAATTCCACTTAAGCTCATACACATTCTAACCACCCACATCCAGCCCTGCAACCTCTTCCGCGGCACACGACTCAGCGACGGAACTCCCGTCGTCGTGAAAGCCGTCCATCAACTCAGCCGGGAGCTCGCCCTCGTGCGCTTTTTCGGATTGCCACAGATGCGAGAGGAGAAGATGAATCACTGCATCCGTACGTTCTTTAGCAGACGCCTTGGACGCGGATCTGTCTGATATCGACATAACTTTATTTTGTTCGAACGTCAACTTTCTCGGTACTGATGGGCGCTTCTGCCGTGATGTATGGTACTTAGCCATCCTCGGATTAATCGACGTTGACCCGGAATTCGGAGGGAATTGGCTCGAGGACACCGAGCCATTGGGCCTGATTGTGATGGAGGAATGGTCATCGCAGCTCATCGCAGGAACACCGCGAACGCTTGAGCTGTTTTTAGATGGCCTTCGACAATGTATCGAGGTGAGCGTATGCATTTCATCTTTGAACGAACGTTCCCTCTGGAAACAGCTTCGACACGCGTTCGAATAAATACCGCGATGGAGAAGCTACTGAAGGTCTTGAGATTTCATATGAGTATCCTATGCTGACCGAAGTTTGTTCTGCCCCAGCACATCGTTTTCATGCACCGACACCACGTCGCCCATCTCGATATATCGCTCCACAATTTCCTGACGGACTACAAGGGCCGATACGCCTGCATCGACTATGAACTTAGCGATCGTTTCGAGCCAGAATGTCCTCATCTATCCGCCGATACTCATTCCCAGAATCGATTGCATACAGAGGCAAATATCAAGAACAACTCGGACGTCCAATGTGACAGTTGTTCCATTGAGGGCGGTGCATGTCAGCGGAGCCCACCGAGGATACTAGGGGTCAGAGGCACAGAGGTACCTCCAGAGCTCGAGCGCGGACTACCGAGCGATCCGTTTAAAGTGGATATATGGGCACTGGGGATGCTCATCGTGCGGTGCTGTAAGGTACGTTGTGATACACTGCTCCATATCGCCGTTTTGCTGATCTGCTAGTCTGACGGTATTGTCGAACGGCAGAAGACTGGTTATGATGTACCGGAGCTGAGACCTCTGGTCAAGGCGATGGTCTCTGAGACTCCGGAGAGGAGGCCGTCGGCGAAAGAGGTGCTGGAAGCGTTTGAGAGACTAAGGAAGGATACGTCATTGGAGAGTTGAGGTAGCAACGAGCACCAATAGCAATCCGGTCGGACTGTCGTGATAATTTTCACCTTTCTCTCGTCGATTAATGCGTCTTAAGACTCGAAAAAAGCACGGTGCATCGGCAGGCACATGTACGCCCTACGCGGACAAGTGAGAGCCTAGCATGCAGCGGATCCCGGGGGATGAATATGCGAGTCGTTCTTCTTCCGAATGTCGAGTGATTACGATGTTCGTCCATAAGCTCGCCATATGCGATGAGCGTGCGAGGCATGATGGTTAATGGTGTACAGAAATGCCGTTGCGCGAAAAACCTTAGGAAAATTGCCTTTTTAGGCATAAAAAGACAGTTTTGAGACTACGACAAAGTTTCTCGTAGAAACTATCCTCTGCAAAATTATTTCATCCCTGCGAGATACTTCCCTTCATCCCGCGAACTTTCTCGTCACCGCGCCAACATCTTCTTGTCAATGCGCGAGGACTTTAGAGCGAAACATGACAACGTTTCTCACTTGACCGCAGACGTACTACGGTGCCTATCTTCGTAGTCTGTCGGTGATGCCATGCTATGGGCTGACGAGTATACCGTCTCCGTCGATAGACATGGTCACGCAAGCTGATTCTGACATTCAAGTACTAAACGCTGTCGACATGCTGAAGGTGCTGGGGAAAGAACAGACGCAGTGGCGTTTCACAGATAACCAGACAGTCAAGGATAGCAACGAGGAGTGAGCTGTGAGGAAGGCTTGAGGAGAGAGTCAGTGCCACGTAAGGCCATCGAGTCTGAGGATGGTACCCCTGTAGGCGCAAGTTCGTATACTTAGACGTATTACAAATCGCAATGCAATCAATCCCAGTAGCATTGGAAAGAGACAAGGTCAAGACGGTGAGCATGTCAATGGAAGAAAGAAAATGACAGCTTCCGGCTTTCACTTCAAAGTAAGGCTATGGGCTGCTTGAGAACCAGCCAGCAGATGCATGATTGTGGCATCCGATGTGGGGACTTGAACGTCGGATGGATGATCGACATTGACGGTGGTGGGAGCAACTAAAGACAGGAAAGTCACCTATCCTTTGACGCCTCATTTCGCGCTCAAGATAACATTGCGGGGGTGTTCGGATTATTTCGCGCCCTCCAGCAACATTTTGGGTTCAGACCATGGCGCAAAGAAGACCAAAAATAGCGTAAAAGGCTCGCATTTGGTCCAAAGAATTTGCGCAAATCAAGTTCGCGCACCTAAATTTTTTTGCACATTGACCGCCATAGCGAGGCGTCGAAAGAGACCGCATGATTGCGACCAGACAAGTGGGCCAGTGGTAGAGTTGAGATTGCAGATGAAGTCGGGCGAAGCGGCCAGAAAAAGGAAGATACGCTCCCAGAGCTCGAGGGGAACACGATGGAGAATGCAGGCGTGGTACATGCTTGAGAGGGTACTTGTTCAAGTTACTGGCGAGGTGCTGGAGCTAAAAGCTGGCGTTCGTCAATAATGATAATGTGCGGCGACAAAAACGCGAGATCGACGTTCTTCTCAAACAGGAATGACAACGGAGTCAAGGCGGACGGGTGATGGCAGTTTGTAGCAAGATGCGTAAGTAGTGTCACCGACGTCGACGGTCGGCAGACTTTAAACGTTGCAGCTTTCCAGAATCCAGAGGGGCCTTCGAGTTCCGAGTCCCGTGTCGGATATCTCGACTCCCGAGTCCCCGAAAACATTCCAAAACATGGGAAAAATTATCTGACACTGTCAAAATAGTGACGAGAGTGGGATTCGAACCCACGCCCCGAAAGACCAGATTGTAGATGCTCATCGAATGAGCTGGTCCTTAGTCTGGCGCCTTAGACCGCTCGGCCATCTCGCCATGCAGACCGAGGTGTTGAGCTAAGACACATGGAGTTTGGCAATCTGCCACCCACAGTACTCGGATGGCAAAAGCTGGACGCGGCCAAAAAAAGTTTCTCCCGGACCGTTCACGCAGAACGCCTCTGTGAAATCTCCACTAGACAAGATACGGTCATCCTCCCTCCTCCCATCTCCCACGCGCATCGCGTATTTACGGGTCCAACGTAGGGAACATACTTATCTTCTACGCTCACCAACATCCGGCTTCAACCCACTTGGACTTGGACGAATTGTGCCACCATCACCAACTTGGACGAGATTCGTCCGAACACATTCGAAAGAACCTCGGTACCACCCCACTCTACTCGAGAAGCCTAAGAAATACGCGAACATGGACGCATCTACATCTATCAGCGCCGAAAACGCCCCGATGGAAGTCGACTACTCATCGGGACCAAGACTAATCCCAACTGGATACACCGTACATACCGAAAACAGCACCTCTCTCCTTCTCCCAGAAACGGCCGAGGCGTTCTTGAACCCTGTGCAGGAGTTCAACAGGGACTTGAGTGTAGCGTGTATCACTGCGTGGGGTGAGCTTCTGAATGAGGAGAAGCGCGGTTTATGGGAGAAGAAGAGGGAGAGGGAGAAGGAGAGGGCCGAGAAGGGGAAGGGGAAGAGCAACGAGGAGGGAGGTGATGCGAAGAGAAGGAAGACGGGTACGCGTGTTTTTCCTTGTTTGTGGAACTGGGAGTTGACAAGGTGATTGGTTCTGCAGATGCAGATGGTGCATCAGCTGTCGATGCTACACCAGCCGGAACGACCTCAACGGACTATCGACCAAGTAAGCTGCCAAAAGAGGTGTGTACCAACCTTTCACTGCTTTCTACTACTCTCTTCCTGATAACGTCGCATGAACGCAGTACCGACCATACCGGTTCTCCGTACTCGAAGCACTGTCTGCTACAGGCCTCCGTTCGATCCGATACGCGAAGGAACTACCGTTGCTCGAGTACGTCCTCTTGTCCGTGTGTCATGCCACTTTTCGTGTCACTTTCTGTTCCTCCATGAACTTTCTGTCGCTGCATTTGCTTTCTGTCCCTCTATGACCTCTCGCTCCACTTCCATGTCACCCTCTCTGCATATCATGTTGCTCTCTGTCCAATTCCGCATCGCCTTTCGCTGATGTTCATCTTGCCTCCATTTATGCCATATCTATCTCCAACCGCGTCGATGCTCTTTCTATCCGCGTCCATGTCACCCTTTGCCAATGTCAACGGACTTAGACTGACGAAATTCATTTTTCCCACAGCTACGTCCTAGCGAACGATCTTTCACCCGCCGCGACCGAAGCGATACATCGCAATCTCGAGTTTAACGGGCTCGCGGCGAAAGAGGGGGAGAAGGGGAAGGTGAGGGTGAATCAGGGCGATGCTTGGTATGTCCGTTTTTTCCCGCTTCTTGTGACCTATTTCTCGCCTTTTTTGCAATGCGTATCTCGCTTCATCCCTGTACACTATGCCCGGGAACCCGCTCGCCCCGCACCTTCTCACCCGCCATATCCTCTGGTCCCGTACCCTCTCGTTCCGTACATTGATCTTCTCCTCCCATGTCTTTGTCGCCCATCCCTTCTCGTCCCCGAATCCTCTCGTCTCGCTCCCAATCTTTCTCCGCCCCAAACTGACAAATCTTACTCAACAGCACCCTCATGTACGCCCACCGCGATCTAAAGGCAAACGTCGACGTCGTCGACCTCGATCCGTACGGGACTGCAGCGCCGTTCATAGACGCGGGTGTGCAGGCTGTTAGTGATGGCGGTACGTCCTTTTCTTCCCCCTTCACTCTCAATGCTCAGGTGACGATGATGAATTCGACAGGCCTGCTCTGTGTAACATGTACGGATCTCACTGTTCTCGCAACGAATAACTACCCCGAGAAATGGTCCGTCCGCCTCCACTCTCTGTCTGCTACATCTCTTACCCCGACCTGACCCATAAACTCCTCGCAGTTTCTCAAACTACGGCGGCGTCTCCCTCAAAGCCGAATACTGCCACGAGTCCGCCCTTCGTCTACTCCTGCACTCCCTCTCTACCTCCGCGGGGAGATATGGGCGGTGGATCGAGCCTGTGTTGAGTCTGTCGATCGATTTCTATGTGAGGGTGTTTGTTAGGGTTTGGAGGGGGGCTGAGGGGGCGAAGAGGGCTAGCGTGTGAGTCTCTCTCTCTTCTCATCTCTTTGCGCGAGCGAGGAGTGATACTGACGGATGAAAGACAACAGGAACACATCGACGTTCTACATCTGTTCAGGATGTCAAGCGCACTACGACCAGCCGTTGGTGAGGGCGGTGGCGAAGACGAATAAAAAGGGGGAGACGGTGTATGATTATAAGATACATGCGGGGCCGACTGTTCCGGGGGTACCACCACCACCACCAACAGCGACGGTTGGGTCGACGGAGGGGGCTTCCGAGTCGTCGGGGGCGGCGGGGGACGCGGCGAATGGGGACGCGGGCGCAGCGATGAACGAGGCGAATGCAAAACATGCAGCGCATGTGGCTAGCGGGAGGTGTCCGGAATGTGAAAGCCCGCTACACGTACGTCAACCACTCCCCCTCCCTCCCCCTTTCACTGATATACATCCCTCACTCCAGATGGCAGGCCCAATGTGGTCCGGCCCCATCCACTCCCCCACCTTCGTCCAGCGCGTGCTCACGCACGTCGAGGGGAATGAGGGCAAGTATGGGACGGAGGGAAGGATGAAGGGGATGTTGGGTGTTGCGGGGTCGGTACGTATCATCTTTGTCAGTTCGTCGGGTATATTGGGAGCTGATGTATGTTCTGTGGGGATGTAGGAGTTGAACACGCATTTCTACTTTACACCGTCGCAGGTCGCGAGCGCGTTCAAGTGCGAATGTCCGCCGCTTGATAAGATCGCGTACGTCCCCCTCCCGTATCCTCCTCAATCCATCCACCTCACCTAAATCGCTTCTAGCTCCGCCCTACTCCACGCAGGCCACTCCGTCTCCCGCTCTCACGCCTGTGGTGGCTCGCTGAAGACGACGGCTACTCGTGCGATAGTACATGATATTTTCCGGAGCTGGATCAAGGAGCATCCTGTGAATATGAAGAACGTACCGGAGAGGAGTCCGGTGAGGAAGTTGCTCGCGAAGGAGGCTACGTACGTTTATTCTTCCCCTCGATCTTATACATAACATGACGAACGAGTGAATGGACACAGATTTGAAGCGAACTTTAAACACCACCCCAAGTCTATCACCGGGACGAACGCTGGGGAGAAGGCGAAGGGTGGGGAAAAGGGGAAGGAGAAGAAGGGGTCAAAGGCGGTGATGTATCAGATGAATCCGACGCCGAAGTGGGGGCCTGGGACGAGGGCGGGAGGGAAGAGGAAGAGGACGGATGAGGCGTTTAGGGAGGGGGAGGGGAAGGAGCTCGGGGCGAACGAGGGGGAGGGGGCGGCGTGATAAGGCTTGGATGGTCTCGAGGGGGTTGCTTCACAGCTCCTTAGGGAGTACTTGTTCAAGAAGGTATAAATTAACATTAAGTGGTTACAGTTTACTCCTCCACGGTACCATCGTCGGCTCCATACCATTCCAACCATTCTTCTCTCATTCTCAGCATCGATAGATCGACTTTGAATGGGTCTCCTTCGGCGAGGATTACTTCGGTGTTGCCGGGTTGCCACAATCGTCCGCGCTGTTTTTTCTGGGATTCAGAGAGGAAGCTCATCGTTGTCATCTTGCATCCAGCCGTCTTCGAGAGTGTCGTATATGGGTCAATTTTTTTGGATGATATCGTAGTCAAGAAAACGCACTTCCTGTCGATCATTCGCGGATGTCACTACCTGTTGAGAGTCAGTGATCTCGAATTCTGAGCCTATCATGCGTAGATTCATCTAGTAAACGTACGAATAACCGACGCAGTCAATTCGATGCTGAGCACCGCCCTGCCCAGTAGTAGAACCCCCTTGCCTGCATTTGACCGGATCGTTGGATCGCAGAGCCTTAGCAGCTAGGGGCGAATCGCCACCAGAACCCCAGACGAAAGTGCCGTGGGAGGATGTAACAACTAAGCTAGCTCCATCTTGTAAAAAACGCACCGCTTGCACAGACTCTGCTACCACGAAACCAATTTGACTTC
This sequence comes from Pterulicium gracile, assembly GCA_004369125.1. NCBI lineage: Eukaryota > Fungi > Basidiomycota > Agaricomycetes > Agaricales > Pterulaceae > Pterulicium > Pterulicium gracile. Next base: position 131,087 of record ML178836.1, read on the forward strand.
CAGAAGCAGAGTCCCAGACCACGACCGCTCCAGAAGTTACAGCCGTGACGAATCTGTCGCCGTTCGGAGACACACACGCAGCCAGGAGAGTGTCGTTGACTGCGACCCAATAGACTCTCAGAGGAGCCTGTGGGGGCGCCATCGTGCAAGGACGTGTATCTATAACGCTGACGATCGATTTGTTCAAGAAAGTGCCAGTGGGCCTTGCGATGGCCAGCGTGGTCAAGTGGTCAGAGTGGCAAATGTGGGCTGACTGGGCGTGAATGGGATGGCTACCGTAGCGAAGCCTTTGAGGTACTTCAAATTGGACTTGATGCTGGGGCACGTCGGGTCCCGCGTACCGCGCACCGTCGCCGTACTCTGGAATCCATAAGTCGCTTCGATCCGTAGGAACCATGAACGGTTGCCAGACAGGTAGACCAGTGTCGCAACTCCAACATTGAAGCCAAAGATCTAGATTCACCAATCCAGCGGTTGAAATGGTGAAAACATAGGCCAAGACAATCGGCTCCTCCCGGTCAATTACAACGGCGGCAAGAACTCCGTTACTGACAAGTTCCAAATTGTGTTGTTGAGTAGGATTGCCCTGCATATCTCGCAGAAGGATAGCGTTCGAAGCAGGATCCTTGGTCATTTGCCACCGGCAACTGCGCTCGAGAGGCTTTTGCCCGCCGCTGGGACTGGCAGTGTAGACTCCCATCGTCTCTAATTGTGGACTCGCTTGTGGCAATGATTCATGTGAATCTGTCGCCATACGCGTTTATAAGAACAGTTTTCAACGCAAAATACTGGAAATACGAACCTTGTGAGCTCAGATGTTGATGCAAACGCTTGGCAACAGTCATGCATCTCTGGCTAACAGCGTCGTGAAAGGGAAGAACATCAGGGCCGTACTTGAAGCGAAGCCATTCGAGGGCCGAAACGTATGTATATGGTGTACTGATCTCCATGCACTGTTGACACTCCTGAACAAACTCTAGGGCGTATATTACTCATGTTGCGAGATCTATCACCTGCTTCTCGTGGTTCCTTTGGAGCGACATCTGACAATCCCAATCCAGGATCGCCTCCAACTGGTGTCTTGCGACGTCCATCTGGCGAAACAGACTCATACATTCGAGCCAGAATAGAAAGCGTTCGGACAGAAGTCGACGCAGGAGCTCCGCTGGTGAGAATCCACCAGGTAGAGGTGTATGCCACCGATGTGGCGGTATCCTTCTCCCGTAGAGACTCCATAGTAGGGTGGCGTGTTTTAATTGTGAGGGGAATGATCCAACGCGCGCTGATAGACCCTCGATGTCTCTATCGGCAAGAAAAGATGACCGTAGGTCGGCCATTTTGAACCGCAGCCCTGAACCCTTCGATAGCATGATCTGCATGCATCGTGGCCCCTGTAGCTCGATAGGCCATAGGAGGAGATTGGTGGCCAAGTCGGTGGTGAAACGTTCAGACCTGAAATCGGCGCTAGGGCGGATCACGCCCTCCTCCCAAACGCTATCATGTGTGGATTGTACCAGACCCTGGAGTCCGATGCCGCATAGCTGATCGGCAAGAGTGGCAATGATGTTTTCTGGCATGCTAGTTGTCGACTGAGTGCCCCCTTTGGATGAAATAATTGGCGCAGAATATGTTCCTTCCAAAGCAAGCTAAGCGCTCTGCGATTGCAACAGCAATGGTGGGTTTTCCACTACCAGGATACCCGAGTACGCACAGGAATTGTCGATCAATGGGAGCGAGATTGTTGGACGATTTCATGGGTCTATCCATTATCCATGAAAAGATGCAGTCCAGCATGTCTTCTCAAGTGCCGGCAGCGCAAGCAGGTTTACGAAGGTGCTCAAGACGTGCTTCGGCGACTATCTGTAGCCTTAAGTAATCCGCCTGCATTGTAGTATGTAAGATAAAGAGACATATTATCTGCCCATGTGACGAGAATCACTAACAACTTTTCGACGCCAGAGCTCGTGCTCAGTTGGCCTTAGTACATGACATGAGAACCGATCGTCAAACATCATGCGTCGGACATGAAGCGAGGAATAGGATACTCACCATTATTTACAACATTCGTGACGCGCCTGCAGTCATTGTAGTTGGTGTTGCAGCTACCGATGGAGCCCCCAGCATCTGAAAGAAAAGGTACATCAGTGTGCGCAGGATAAAGCCGACGTACGCAAGGACGCACTTATGCGAGGGAAGCTGTAATCAAATGTTTGCTGGCCTTGCAAACTTGGTTCAGCTGCACCGAAGATAGAAGCGCCTCTGCGCCCAAGCCCTACTAACGGATCCGCCTGAGCCGTTGAGGAAAACTTAGGATGCCTTCTGCCTCGCGGAACGCCAGACAATCTCCTGTCCGCCCTTCCATCCCATTCGCGAGATTTGCGACCGCTGTTCTCGTTGATGTTGGTAGAACTAGTGGTAGCGAAGGCGTCGATCGAGCGAGTCAACGACTCCTCGCGATCAAGCTTCGGCGTAAGTGGCCGGGCTAGGGTAGAATCGTCGACTAGCCTCGCCAAACAACGGAACTGCAGCCACCTGACCGCGACGGCGTGCAGACTGCTCATCATCACAACGTGCATAAACCTCCTCGATTCAACGTACTGGCAGTATTTGGGCCACCACCACTTGCGAAACCTAGGAGGAAACGCACATAGCGAAGCCGAAAACGCCCGAAAACAGCGACAATGACGACCAAGTCTCTCGCCGGATCCAACATCTCCCTCCAATCCATGCACGACTCTCAACTCACCGAATCCCAAGCTTCCCATTCCAAAGCATCATCATCTTCCCGCTCACAGAGTTACAACTCTTCCCAATCACCACCACACACACCCTCAGCACAATACGCAACCAAAACCACTTACCCGGACTCGGATGACGAAGAAGAGTCCCTCACGGCGCTCGAATACGACCACGGACCTAGGTCGGCACGGTCCCATTCGCCCACCTCGTCATCACCGTTCGTGAACACGCTCAGTCGGGCACAATTGTCGCCGCAGATAATGCCTCGGCACGAGCGAGCGTTCAGCATGTCGGGGTTCAACGATTTTCAGCGGGATATGTTACCGCTTGCTGCCAGTTTTGGAGATGACGAGGATGGGGATAGTAGAGGGAACAGTGCGGATGGATACGGGGGAAGTGCTGCCAGGAGGGGAGCGGCGCCGAAGAAGTCGTTGAGTGTGGTTAATGGTACGGCTACCTCTGTTTCTCGGCGTGTGGCCGAGTTTAACTGACTGTAGCGTTTGGATAGGCATTGCGTTGATTATTTCCCTGCAAGTGGGCTCTGGAATCTTGTACGTTCAACTTCCAGTCGTTGCTGCTCGAGAACATTCTAATCTGAACCCTTGCTAGCTCGTCACCAGGAATAATAGCACACAACACCGCCTCGCCTGGGGCGTCGCTTATCGTCTGGCTCGCCTCTGGACTTCTCGCATGGACAGGCGCGTCCTCCTTCGCAGAGCTCGGTGCGGCTATCCCACTCAACGGTGGTGCACAAGCGTACCTGCAATATGCGTATGGAGACCTCGTTAGTTGGCTGTTTGCGTGGACGGCAATAACTGCGTTGAAACCTGGTAAGCCATTCTCCTCCTCTCACTCATTCTCCTTCATCGACGACGTCCCAAGACTAACTGTTACCCTTGCTCAACAGGTTCCAACGCCGTAATAGCCCTCATCTTCGGGGAATACGTCAACCGGATCTTCTACCACGCTACATCGTCCCCAGTTTCCTCGACACCACTGGACGAAATACCACAATGGGCAATCAAGCTGACGGCGACGGGAGCGGTGGTCGTCGTGACGTTGCTTTGTGTCGCGACGAGGAAGTTAGGGAGCAGGGCCGTGGTGGTGTTTACTGCTGTCAAGGTCCGTTTACTCACGCGCTCAACCTCTAGAATAGAACGCCAGCTGACTTCCCCTCTCCTTTCCTTTTCTACATCTCTTGCGACTCGCTAGATTGGTTGTCTGGTAGGTACGCCCCCCCACCCATTGCCCCTCTCCCTCGCTCACAAACTTCCCCTTTCCCCCTTTCCTTTTCCTACCAACGCAGATAGCTATCCCAATCATGGCACTAGTGACGTATCTTCGAGGACACGGTAGCACGACGCTCAGCGGGCCACTCTTCACAGGAAGCAGTACCAGTCCGAGCCAATATGCGCTGGCGCTGTATTCGGGTTTGTGGGCTTTTGATGGGTGGGATCAGGTGGGTTGTCGTTCTTTCCTTCTTGTCCTTCCTGCGCCTATCCAGATGCATGTTACCCTCTGCCGGCGCTCAGCTGACGTCGTTTCGTGAATACAGGCGAACTATGTTGGTGGAGAGATGAAGAACCCGCATCGGGATATACCAAGAGCGATTCATGCAAGTATGCTCATCGTCACTGTACGTTTCTTCTCCCCTCCGTTCCATCCTCACGCTGATGCATCCTTTGTGTAGATCCTCTTCCTTCTTGCCAACGTCTCCTACTTCGCTGTCCTCGACAAGGTACGCGTCGTCTTCCCTCCCACGTAGTTAGTCTAGGCTAATGCAGTGCTCGATTCCAGGTGACGGTGAGCGTGAGCAACACTGTCGCGATGGACTTTGGCAGGGCGGTATTCGGTGGTCCTGTGGGTGGGACTGTCTTCGCGTGTATGGTCGCGTTTTCGTGTTTCGGGTCCTTGAACGGTAAGCTACCAACACCCTTCTGCGCGTTCACCTTACTAACACCTCCTCAGGCTCATTCTACACCTCCTCCCACCTCGTCTATGCCGCCGCCCGCTCCCGCTACCTCCCTGCCCTCTTCGGCCGCCTCCACTCCTCCCGCAAAACGCCCCTCAACGCCACCCTCCTCCAAAGCTCGCTAACGCTCATGTACATTCTCGTCGGCGGAGGCTTCAGGAGTTTGATCAACTTTGCGGTAGTGGCGAGTTGGGGGTTTTACTTCTTGACGGTGTTGGGGGTTGTGGTGTTGAGGGTTAAGGAGCCGGGGTTGGAGAGGTAAGTCTTGAGCTTTGGTTTTGTGTGGTATTGGGCTGATGAACGAGCGTGTGTCATAGACCGTATAAGACGTGGATCATCACCCCTTTGGTATTCTGTGCAGTACGTCTCCTCGATCCCCCTTTCCATCGTTTACAAGACTAATAAGTCGATGTACTGTAGGTGGCGATCTTCCTCCTATGCATGCCCGTCATCGCTTCACCCGTAGAAGCTATCGCGGTCCTGGGCTTCGTATTGGCCGGTGTACCAGTGTTTTACCTCACGCAGATGACGGAGGACGAGCAGCCTAGAGTCTTCGGTACGCATCCACCTACTCACATCTACACTCCGTTGACTAATCTGTACTATCTTCCCCACCCCCCCTCCAGCATGGATGACACGAGCAGGACGGAAGATCCGGAGTCTCTTACCTGGTGGGACGCGTGCGTCGAATGAGGAGGGGTGGGAGGCTGTGGCGATGGATGAGGATGGGGAGGGTGTGGAGATGGGTGAGAGGCGGTAGATAGGATTAGTGGGATGGAAAGGAAGGACAATTACGAGTTTACGAGCGCGCTGTAGAGCAGACGTATGATACCAAGAGGATAGATATGACACTACCACGAGCTCTTATTCGCCGTGACTGTTGTGTGGCGACAGCTCGTACCCTTTGCCTAATCCGAATTTCTCGTCGACAGTGCTCACTGCGCAAACCACAGCGCCGTCGGTCCCGAGTTGCATCTGACTTTGAACCAAGTGGGAGGAGGCTGTGGGTTGCTGCTGTCTGCTGATTCAGGTGGTGGCTGTTACTAGATTAGGGTCCGACCAGTGCGATTGCGCCTTGATCTCGGCTTTCAGAACGGTATATAAGACCACTGCGACGACACGTATCAACGTCTCCTTTCCTCCCTCACCCTCTCTACTCACCTCACTTGTGCGTTGCCTTGCTACGTTACAGTTACTGCTGCTGAGAGAACTGACGATGGGCTGGTAGATCTCATCACCTGTTGATAACTTTGCCTATCTGAGATGGTGCGTCTCTTCTCTCCTCGTGTGTGTTAGAGTGGTTCTAACATGGTGTGTAGGCCGAGCACAAGTACAAATTCGACGTCAAGGTGCTTTTCACCTACATGCTCGTCTGAGATCGGGACTGGGATTGGGACTGAGACCGCCTCGAACTTGATAGATGACCTGCTCTGGATGCTCCGGCGCTGTGAACCGTGTCCTGAGCAAAGCCGACGGTGCGTTATCTATCCAACCCGGATAAATTGGAGTCATGGCTGATGAAGCAATAGGTGTATCGTCGTACGATGTGAAACTGGAGACGCAGGAGGTGTTTGTGACGGGTACGATTCCGTATGATGAGTTGTTGGAGAAGATCAAGAAGACTGGCAAGGAGGTGATCATTCTTTCCTTTCCTTCCTTTGACATCCAACGCTTGGACTCTTCCCGTTCGTTTCACCCGACTTTCCTTCTTCATCCCATCCCCAATCCTCTTGGTCTCATCACGCCGTGTCGCTGAGATACTGACGACGGTATCACTCGCAGGTCCGCTCTGGAGAGGTTCTCGTGTAAAGGTCGGATCGACATATGGATATATTACGGTGAAATTGGACTTGGCTGGTGTACTATCTATCATCTTTGGGGTTATTTATTCTCGTTCTGCTTGGGACTTGGATTGGGTGCGAGATCTTGAGGATCACGTCACGCTGGAAGGTGTCTCTGCGGTACCGGTGCTTGGGCCCGTCGACGTCGCTGATCTTTCACTGAGATGATGTGAATTGTGCTCTATCTCGTCTCCTCTGGCATTCTCCGAGGAAGATACGATAGAAGTGAGATCTATTAGCTGTCCCTGTACCTGAGAGCCATTTCCTGTACATTCGAGCCATATCAGGGAGATGCTAGTAGCTCAGAGCCATATCGGCGAGCAGCGCTGCTCACCAGTCTGAGCCTGAGTTGCCGGAGTGACGGTTGACACGGGGGCGTGACCTGTGACTTTGGGTGAAAGGGGTCACGCGATACGGTCACAACACGCGTCTTGTCTTTTTCCTCCTCCTCCATCATCATCAACAACAACATCGACGCGTATCTTTCATCCAATTAGCAATGAGTCAAATGGGTACTTCCTCCTCAAGTTTCGTTTGATGATGAATTACTGACAATGAGCGCGTCTCGTGATAGGCGAGACGTACTACGGCGGTGGTGGATACTTATCCCAGGGTGGGAACCAGTCGCCTGGATTTGGGGGTAGTCCTGGGGGGAAGAACGTCAGTCTCTTTCGTCAGCCTGCTCAACCACGTGTCTTTCAACTTGACTGATTGGAAAAACAGAGAAGCGACGCGTCCCACGCCCTCCGACCGCTCACCATTAACCAGATCAAGCAAGCCAGTCAAGCGCACTCCGACGCGGAGTGGGTCTTGGATGGGCATGAAATTGGCCAGGTACCTACCCTACCTCATTTATTGAGGCCGTATGCTCACCTCCAGTAAAGATCGTGTTGATAGGCACAGTGATGGCCGTCAAACGACAGACGACGAACGTCTCTTACTCCATTGCCGACGGAACCTCCAAAATCGAAGCCAGGCAGTGGATCGACTCCTCCATGGCCGAAGCGGAGGGTGTTGGCAACGACGACGCCTTGTATGCCATCTCATCTCATCTTCAATCCTGTCCTGTTTCTCGCTTACTGACTGGGACGACAGGATGCACCAATACGTATGCGTGCATGGGAGTTTGAAGATGTTCGGGTCGCAGCGGTATATCAACGCAACGAATGTGAGGAAGGCGACGCCGTATCAGTTTTATCATTGGCTTTTGGAGACGATGGTGATCAAGTTGACGTTGGAGCGAGGACCTGTACGTGCCCATTCCATCCCTCCCTCTCCTTTCTTCCCCTAATGTCCGTCACTTTCGCAGCCTCCTCGCCCAGGTCAAGCTCCACAATCCCGCCCACCGGGTATTGGTGGCAACGCCTCCTCAGCATACGCAGCCCAATCCGCCCCACAACAAACTCAGTCTGGTATGGTCCAGTTCGCGAAGTGTTCGCCGTTGCAGAAGAAGATCGCGCATTACCTGCTTAACCAGAGTAGTGATGACGGTACGCATGTTAGTTTGATTGCGCAGCATGTCGGTGGGGATCCGATGGAGATTAGGTACGTTCGTATGAGTATACCTGTCATAAATGGGTGCTTACTTTGAGCAGTGCGGCGCTGGAGGGACTGTTGGAAGATGGACATGTGTATACGACTGTGGATGATGAGCATTTCTTGATCAGTCGTTAGGATTCGTTTGGCGTGGCGGATTCCTCTTTCTCTTCTTGTTCTTTTCAACTCTTTCAGATATAAATGAGTTCTTACACTGTAATACATACTTACCTCGCTTTCAAACTCTACCTACTCTTGAGCTTGGACTTCACGGAAGCTACCCATGTTGCCCACCCGATCGACTGCCCGAACCAGATTAGATCAGTGAGATACTGTATCAGCTGGCTTTGCTCACTTCCCACCCCCATCATCCTCATGTCGAACCGCACCTTCCTTCCTCCCTCCGTCTCATCTCACAGTCCACATACCAGCTTCGACCCTCAATGGACCAGACCTTCCTAGGCGCTTCCCAATACCCATCCACCCAGCCTCCCGGTACTACTTCTGATCGGAAGACTGCCGACCCAGACGCAAAGCAAGACCCAGACGCGAAGCCCGGGTTCGACTACAGCAGTGCAATTCGACCAGTCACGATCCGCCAGATAGGGAATGCGACGCGGAGGAACGCAGAGGAGAATTTCGAGATTGAGGGGAGGGATGTGTACCAGGTTCGTCTCCTCCTTTGTCCTCTCTCTCGTGTCAGGGTGCATACTCATGGTCGTGGATCACTTAGGTCTCCTTAGTAGCGCAAGTTCTGCGCCTAGACCACGGTGCAGCGGGATGCAAGTTCCTCCTGGAGGACAGCTCGGGGTATATCACTGCGAAGATGTGGTTCCATTATGTTCCTGCGACCGCGAAACATGTGGGGAATTGGGGGGTTGATGTGAGGTTGTTATTTGTTCTTTTACCTGCATTTCCTATCCCGCTTCTGCTATTTGTCCCGCTTCTACCTACCCCGCTTCTCCTACATATTCTGCCCTCGTCTTCCCGTCCTTCCCTTCTCTCCCTATCCTGCCCCCATCTTTCCATCCTGCCCTCGTCAATGTACTGATACACTTCCCACCAGTGAAGGCCAATACGCGCGCGTCATTGGCACCCTAGAACGGTTCAACGGGCGGAACACGTTGAAGGTGAAGTATATCCGGCGAATAAGCGATTCGCATGAGATCTTTAGGCATTTGTTGGAAGTTATGGTGTTGAAGATGCGGCTGGACCGGTTAACCAGTGCAAAGGTGGGTGTCGGTGTAGGTGTAGGTAATACGAATGCGGTGAGTAACTAAGCGGATTTATCTTCATAACACCGTGTACTGACATCGGTTGACGTAGACCTCGAATCGACCAGTGGAAGTGGAAGACCGCCCACCGCAAGCTGTGGCGCCGACGTCGGTACATCTGCATGATATACCCAGCTCGCCGCCTCCGAGGTACGCGAGCAACCCGGGGTCGCAGGAGACGTCGTTCTATGCGTCTGGGTCGCAGGAGACGCCGACGAGGGCGTCTCAGCAAACACCCAGGACGCCTGCGCAGACATCTCAGAAAACGCTTACGAGACCTGCGCCAATGTCTCAGCAAACGCCAACGAGGCCATCTCAGCAGAGACCGACATCCTCACGCCCAGTAGCAGCTACAATCCCACAGCCAGCACCGGCACCCACATATTCTCGTAGCAGCTCACTGGAGAGCTCTGTCTCGCGTCGGAGGCGTCCAACTGGTGGTGAAGGAAGCAGGAGTCCTACTACGGCCTCGTCTGACTCGGAGGACAGCACGGATTACTTCTCCGTAGACGACGACGACGACGACGACGACGCATGGTCCCATACTCCTCCCCCACTTTCGCGTTCTCCTTCCCCAGCTTCCCCTCCTTCTCCACCTATAACCCCTCCACCTACCGCAAAACCGAGATTCAAACCCGAGAAAGGCCGGGGAGGCGGAGACACGCCCCGTACTGGCAAACACTCAGAGACGAGACGCGATCCGCTTTCCCACCTCACCGCTCTCGAGAGGGACATCTACAAGGAGATAGCCAGCCAGACGACCGTGGCGCCGATGTACCCTGATCCTGACTCTGATTCTGACTCGTTCAATGTGACTCCTGGTGCGTATGCAGAGAGGACGAAGGGGAGAGGAGAGGAGTGGGTTTCGTGGATTGATATTATCGTGGCAGCGCAGAGGTGGGAGCCGGCGGATAGGAGGCCGGGGAATGCGGCGTTTTCGTGAGTACTAGTCCTCCTTGAGTTCTGTTCGAGTTGTTCAAGGTCTGATCGCGAGAGCGTTTAGGGAGACATTGGACTCGTTGAGCGGCCAGGGACTCATCGAGGTTGATATTCCGGATGATGGGGATGTGGTTGGGTGGTTGAAGATCATTGCGTGATGAGTAGGGTACTGATGAGAGCGGTTTGTACGATATGAATTTATTGAATGTCATCCTCAGTATGATGATTGAGATGCGAGATTTCTTTGAGGATGAATGACTAGCCGTCCATATGAACAAGCCACGCGCAGAACACGACTTACTCCACGTCATGACTCACTGCATGGCACCAGCCTACTCAACTCGAAACAGCTCTTCGACCAGCGCCGCTCTCGTCAGTACTCTCACCGCAAAGCTCACTCATGGACACCCTTTGTGAATACGACTATGTCAGACTCCTCGTTAACTCTGCTGATCTACTCTATACAGCACTTAGCGTTGATCAGTCGTGCCCGGAAGTCGACTATCCTATGGATGAAGCTGGTCTGGTGAGTTCTATCGACCTAATTTCGAATGTCACATCATCCTCTGATGACTCGTGCAGGTTGTTCTTGTCGGTAGAGTGCTTGGCATAGAACGACGGTCGAACGTCCTGTATCTTCCTGTTGAAGACGAGCCGGTGACAAGGAGCGTCCAGGTCATCTATAAAGTCGACTCAGACGCCTCACTGGGGAACGAGCGAAGAGGTTTTGAAGTCGACTCTGACAACCTGCAGCAGCTGTCAGTTCTCCCAGATTACTGTTGGTGACTTACGATTTACTACAGAACCGAGCAATACGTCTATGTACATGGCAACCTCACGATATCTGGCACCCAACTGTTTATCGACGCGATCAGCGTTCGAAAGGCAATGGATGATGAGTATTACGACACGACTGGGTCAAATACGTGACGTCGGAGAAAGGTCCAGCTTTCACCCCCTTTTGTATCCGTGAGATATCTTATCCAGCTGTCGCGTCGTGCTGAACTCTTCACTACAGCCACCCCTTACGGAGTTGCAGGGAAAGATTGCGCTCTACCTCGTCGAACAGGAGGAGGCGGAAGCCTATGGCATAAACGCTTTCGATATAGCCGAGTATATCGGTGGAAACTCTGTGGAATGCAAGTATGTCACATGCTTGCTCTGGCACGACGTTTATGTTCGCTAACTGGAGTGACAGCGTAGCCCTCGAGGACCTGCTAGAGCAAGGTCATATTTACACGAGTATCGACGACCAGCATGTGTTGATAACTGGAAAGTCTGAACTGGCTAAGTTAGCCTCGTCCTGATTTTGACATTATATTACCTGTTTTCTGAGCCGAGCTTGAGCACGGCGGAACGATGTCGATCAATGTGGCCAACGCAAGAGGTATGTATGCGCATAGTCAACCGACGTAACGTCTACCGACCATCGATCGTCACTCGTCCCATTTGGATCCAACGTCAAATTCAATACATGATTAATCCTTGTGCCTGGCACGTAAAAACCCCACGCTGGTAATTACAAGGGGAAAAGTCCCAGGCCCAGCCGACGCTCATTACTACAAGTGCAGCGAAACAGATGAAACAAGACTAGAGCCTCCAACGGGTACACACCATCTGAACCCGCACGAGGCTCTCCCGAAACCTGACGCAACCAGTCAGTGAGAGGAACCTGAAAAAAGGGAGAACAAAGCGACAAATTCTTCGAGACCCCAAGAAGCTCGAAAATGAAACGCAGATGTACCCAGCAAACCCCCATACATATGGATATAATGGCTGTGAGTGTGTAAGCGCCGATCTTCACGCCTAGATGAGCTTTGGGCTCAATTTTGTTGGTAGCCTTTTTTGGTATCGTCGCAATGAGGCTGATGTGCAGCAGCACGCAACATGCGAGGCTGAAAATCGTTACTTGGCAGGTCTCAAGTTTGCAATGAATACGAACGCAAGTGACAAAGCTCAACAATACCAGCCGTACGAGGATTGTCGTGCCCAGAATCGTGCTTCACACGTTGAGCTCCGGTGTTTGATAGCTTCTGAGGGCTATTTGATGCAAGTTTGAGGGTGGTTTACACAGATGCTCAGAGCACACCCAGCGCAATGAGAATTCCTGCTTACCGACAAACCAAGTTCCATCATCTCATGGACATGATTCACGAAATCGTAATCCCTTTTCGCCGTGGGCTTGAGCTTGATGACAACCGTGAAGAGAAACACATTCAGCCAGATCATCATGCACCCAATCTGACCTGCGGTGTCCAAGCACTACTTGACAGTCGGACTCAGCTGCGACGAAGCCCCGTAAGCTACCTCGAAAGGACGGGAGGCCAAGAAAATCGTAGCAAGAGATGAGATGAAGTCAGTGATTCGAGGGAGATGACAGGATTTGCACGGCCCGAATATGGTATACTCACATCGCTGCATCACTGAGTGCGAAGGTATTGATCTTGCAATAATCCATCACGTGGTCGCGTTATATGCAACCACCGTTTTTTCCCATTGTCGCAATGTCGGGAAACGGTACTGTTTCTTGAAATGAACCACCATCTCGCATCTTCACCCATGGCGTGTATCCCCCACGAGCTCCCCATGGAGATCTTCCAGTACTGTGTGGCTCGAGCGGTTAACCTGCTTACTCCTGTCGAGAGGATTTATGAGATCCCTAGGCCTCTCGGTGCATCCTACCCTTGCTGGGTTGCCGTGCGGCTCAGTGCCGTTTGTCGCAATTGGCGCTCGGTTGCTCTCGCAGTTGCAGAAATGTGGGGCAATTTCAGTGCTGGGCCCGGAAATACGCACCTCCGAGACGTCGCCGCTCGTTCGTGCAACTCGCTCCTCGCTTTTCACCTGCATAATCACCATATGGTTTCGCCGAAGATCCCACCCAACCTGGACACCCTTATGCCCCGAATCGAAACGTTGGATCTCTATCCGCGGCCGCTGGTTCACTCACTAGCGCGCTCAAAGTTACCTCGCCTCTTTACGCTCATTCTAAATGCAACTAGGAAAGGCGGGGCGGAGCATAACTACCTTCCCGACTTCCAGCCTATCTTGAACCTGGATGGGCTAGAGCATCTAGTCATGCGGGGTTGCCGGTTCATCCAGCTGCAGGTTCCAATGCCTGACATCGTCCCTAGTTCCTCCATATCCATCTTACACGTCAGCTCCACAACCTCCACGCACTTTGGCAATATCCTGTCTATCCTGGACGCCACGCTCCATCTATTCGATTTTTTCCTCGACATCCCCGATCTTGAATAACGTGCGAGACGTTGAAAATGATCACAACGACATCGACTTGTACCGCCTCGCGTACATCGAGATACGGGACATATCATTCAAAGATAGTACCTATCTCCTGAGCCACCTTCAAATGCCTGACGTGGAGAGCCACAGTATACCTTGCATTGTACGGAGAGGCCGACGAGGATAGGTGAAGTCCAGCAGGAGATTTACTCGTCAGGATACGGATCCGATGCTACCTAGAGACTCTGGGCTTCATTGAGGAAACGCTGGACGAGCCACCTGTCAAGACGCACCGTTTTGCGCTACTTAGGTTAGAGGAGTTTGAGGCGCAAGTGGCCATTTGGGACGACCCCACTTGCCGCCGGGTAGCGGGCAACCACCAGGTGCATGGAAATGTTTACCTGCGAGCTCTTATCAACGATGTTGCTGCGGATATGCGGCAATATAGGACGCAGGCCCTGACCGTCGGGGTTCTGGAGTACCTTCAGATCAGCGGCCTCGAGGTGCTGCACCTCGTTCAGCGCTCGACCTACGCTATTCATCATTCGGCTGTCACCGTTGGCGTCCTACGGAAGTTCTCGACTGCCCATCCTTTGCTTGCGGAGATCTTCTGCGACCATTACTCCGCTCTCCGCCTCATACACCTCGTTCGACACGAAACTCCAGTTAGCAGCCCAGATATTCCAATTTCGATGTTCCCAGCACTACGCAAACTCACGTTCAGCCAAGTCATGGTGAGCGGGAGGGGCAAGCTTCAGCCGCTGTATCTGCAGCTTGAGCACTTTGCGGAGTGGCTCAACAGCCGTCAAAAGAACGACCTTCCCTGTTCCTTCCCTTAATTTCGACAAGTGCGTGGGTGTCAATGAGAACGCGGTGGAACACCTTAGGGCGATTATTGCCTGAGCGGAGATCAACGTAGTAAAGCGCGGAGTGTAGATTGGGTGGTTGAGCTCGAGAAGGCTTCGGACAAATCTAGACGCATGTAGGAAGCGTCGACGGCAACGGTTGAAAGTCATAGGATTCTTGAGCGATTGTGATGTGATCATCACCTTGAATTTGTTGGCTCAGATAGTATTGTACATACCAGACCCCGACGAATTTTGTACTTATTCTCGAAAATTCTCGACAATGACCAGAGAGAACGCGAATGAGATTCTGAAACAACCAATACTAATCGTCGGACCAACAGCCAGCGTCTGAGCAAAGGGTGTTGAGTAACCGATCCAGGTCACTTTAGGTCATCAGCTTCACTGATGCTTAACTGACTGACGGCGATCAAACGGCGCCAGGTTATTGACCTGATCACACATGTAAACCTTGACCCACACGATCACCAGCAACACCCAGCATTAACTCCATACTCCATTGCCCCGCAAACGCGTCTTTCCTTTACTTCACAAGCACACCATGGATAGAGAAACATCTCAGCCTCACGACCAACGATTCCCCACCAACGACGGCGCCAACGCGAATGCCTTCAATGACAACAAGAACACCGGCGACTTTGAGCAGCGACAGAGCAGGGATGAGCGTCAGGAAGGATCGGAAGTGGAGGGTTCTCTAGGGTGCGACTGCTTATTCTCTACATGATAGCATCTCATCTAACACCTTTTCTGTCTCCCTAAACGCGTCGATTACGTGCAGTGTACCACGGCAACGCCAGCGGATAGATTCCATATCACCGTCGCTTCCTGCGTTGGGAATCGGCAACACCGGCTCTGGCTTCGCCTTGGATCTCAACAGCATCTTGGGATCTGACCTCAGCAATGCACCCCCAGAAGAGTACGCGTTTTCTTGCATCTGTTCAACGACATTCGGCTCGCTCCTGTTACGATCATCTCGTATGCACTTCATCTGACATGGAATTCTTCCGCAGGATACAGAAGGTGCAGAAGAGGGCGAGCAACGTCATGAAGTTGGCTCAGGAGAACGACAAGCTGCAGAAGGAGCTCAAGGAGATGGCTGAACGACTGGAGGCGGCGGAGAGGAAGAAAGAAGAGCTGGAGAGGAGGGCACAGGAGGACCAGCGCTCTTGAGTTACTTAGCAGCGGGTGATCAATAAGAGCCCGATCATCGCAGTCAGTTTAGAAGTCAGTTTAGTAAAACTGAGATCAGTGTATTTTGTGACCTTTATCAATTTGCTTTCCTTACCTAATCTGACATCAGTCGCGTATCCGCACCATGAGATAATCGATACTCCAATGGAGGTGCGTGCGTATCGCGCGCCTGGGCCGCTGTTCTTTATCTTTCTACCACCATGTCCACCTCTCCTTTCTCATCCCGTAGACCCTCTGAGCGTCGTGGATCCGAGCGTCGTGGATCTGAGCTCCATGGATTGGAGCGCAGGGACTCTGGTCCCTCCAGAAGGGGATCCATTGACCCCCTGAAGCTCATTCGTATGGACAAGTAAGTGGTCTTGAAGCTGTTGTGAACGATGGTGCCGATGATCGTGCGCAAAGGACGATCCATATCGGTGGCCACAACGATTTCAACGTCGTCTTCATTGGTGCTGGAAACATCATGTTCGGTGAGTTTTCCCACTTTTTACATCTTTTGATGGCTGGACAAGCGAATATTGACGGTGATGAACAGGTTCTCCTGAGGGTCCTTGGAATCACTCGTTCAGATTCGAGCAGTACGTCGATATCCTCCATTCTGACGTCTTATAAATGTTTGACTGTCTTCCAGCAAACTTGGTCCTCGTCTCAAGGTCACCGCCCTCATCGACCCCGCTATCGAGCGTGCCACTTCCGTTCTCCAAAAGAAATGCGACTCCTTCGTCAGGTCAGCTTACGAGGACACGCGCGTGTACAAGAGTCTCGACGAGTTCGTCAAGAACATGACCCCCAACCAGCGCCCGCGTGCCATCGTCATCGGCTCCCCGCCCATGTTCCGTGGAACGAGCCAGTCCGGCAGGGACACCGAGAGGCAGATCATGAAGCACTTCCCTGGAGTTCCTCTGTTCATCGAGAAGCCCATCGCGACTGGTCCGGAGAGCGAGATGCAGGAGTCGTTCGAGATCGCGAAGCAGCTCAAGGAGTCAGGGACTATTCATTCCGTTGGGTACGTTGTCGTTTCTGCTGACGTGGACGCAGTACTCACAACTGCCTTTCGCAGATACATGTTGAGGTACCTCAAGGCCGTTCAGCAGATGAAGCAGATCATCATCGATAACAACCTCACCGTCATGGCTACCATCGCCCGTTACGCCTGCGCCTACGAGGCTATCGCGAAGCCAGACTGGTGGACCAAGTCTAAGAGGTACGCTATCATCCTGCTCGTACACATCCCCACATTCGCAATCCAAGCGTTCCTTGTCCGTCTATCCATCGTCGTCATTGCCCACTCAATCATCCTCACCAACGTTGTCTTCTCTGTACTGATCTACTCTATGCTTACAGCGCTGGCCCCATCATCGAGCAAGGCACTCACTTCTGCGATTTGTCCCGCTACTTCGGTGGTGAGGTAGACATCAGCACTGTCAATGCTCACTCCCTCGAGTGGGACGAAGCCGCCGGAAACCTCTCCAAGATGGTCGTCGACGAGAGCCAGATAGAGCCGCATGACAGGATTCCCCGAGTGACTAGCGCGACCTGGTATGTTCTCTTGTCTTTTTCGCGGCGTATGCGATGCTGATGTCGTCCTGCAGGAAATACGAGAGCGGTGCCGTCGGCAGCTTCACTCACCTCGTTGCCCTCCAGGGTCAGAACTACGCTTGCGAGCTCGAGGTCTGGGCTGATGGGTACCAGCTCAAGTACGTCACCTATCCCTTTCATTTGCTTTCCCTCTTCCTTGACCTAACTCACTCTCTCACATTTTTGCTCTTCACTAGGCTCGTCAACCCTTACGTCTCTCCCGTCTTGTACATCCGCCAACCCGGCGACGACGACGAGCACGTCATGCGTTTCCCCGACGACGACCCATTCTTCTCGGAGGTGTCGATCCTGATCGACCAGATCGAGGATATCGAGGACGACCCGGATGCTCCTCAGATTCTCAGCAGCTTCGAAGGTACGTTCTTATATGCGCATATCTTTCGTTGTGTTCTTTTACTAACGCTGATGGCCGATTTGTGCAGATGCTTGTAAGACGTACGAGCTTACTTGGGCCATCCGTCGTGCCAGTGAGCTGTCGCGCTTGAAGAAGAAGGAGGGAGCGAGTACTCCTCAGGCTTAGAGCTCGACGAGAGACGTTGGTTTGTGAAAAGAACGTGTAGCAGTAGATAGTAAAAGAGATGGTATAGACGAAAGAACTCTGTAGAAGTAGCGAATAAGTTGTGAATGTAGATGTTTCTAGATGTGTTTACTGCCCAAGGGGTGCGCGAAATCTGAAGTCGGAATGAGGACTCAGAAAATGAGCTCGGTATTACACGCCTGCACGCTCCGAAACCGCTGCATCCACGAACTCGCCAAAACTTCGTCTAGCTGCTACATCAAACTCAGAGCTCAGACGCCATCCATGGTAATTGAGATCGTTTTCGGCGATATGCCCCTCATGTAGGCGACCGTACCCTCCGTGATACCAGGCCTAGGGCAGTCGTCGAACCTGACTCGGAGGATGGGAACTTCGACCTTCTGACGACCACGCATCCAAGCCGAAACGTGCTCCAGCTGCAGGTATAGCGGCTGCAGGACGAGCTTCGATGCGAACTTGACCCGGCTGAATACGACTGTGTGCAGCGCGGGGAATGGCGGTAAGGATTGTCCGTTGGAGAGTGGTTGGCGGAAGAGGTATATGAAGCGATGCGCTGAGAGATGGTTAAGGTGGAGTTCGACGAGGGACGGATGAGATACAGAGAGCTGCATCAGAACGCTGGCGTTGATGGGGGCATTGCGCATCGCGAAAGATTTCTTCTGGATGACTTGCAGCACTTGCAGCCCGCTGACCTTCAAGTTCTGGAGAATCGCCACAGGCAGGGCTTGGCCTTTGCATGCCGTCTCGTCCTCTGCCAAGTAATCCACAACACCGAGCGCAATGGCAGCGTTATCTATGCCGAGGTTGGAGATGGGGAGACGAGTGGGCAGGTCGTTCCAGAGAAATACTTCTGGATTGAACTATTCTAAGACGAGGCGAGCGTGAGAGAACGTGGACTTCATTCTCGCCGCGTCGCGGGCGAGTCCGAGGATATTCAGGAAGCTTTGCAGCACCGTCTTTACGGTATCGTCTCCGTTCGGACCGAGACGCTCTTCTTCGGCCATATGCAGGGCAACGCGGCTGAATTGCTGCAGCTCGAGGTTCGGCGCGTCGATATTTTTTCAGGAGTATTGTGCTCTGATCCACCCGTAGCGAGTAAATCACAAGACGACGGAGCTGGTGGTAAACGATGGGGGTTGCTGGGATCGGAATGGGGCTGTCACCTAGATCAACAACACTTGGGCTAAGATCGCATAAGTTTGGCATGCAACGCAAAACGACGAGGATATTCTCGAAGACTTTGTACGCTTCTGATTCTACGTTCAGAGAGCTGATCGATAAGAATGCGCCCTCCAAGGGCGTCTGCAAGAACCAACAGTGTTCCAGAACCAAGCGTTCCAGCCGAAAGAAACACTGTAGCACATGGATGCTCGAGATTTGATGAGCCTCGACGGAAGGTCTCGACGGATCACCCTGGAGAACGAGGATCTCGCGGTACGGAATGCGGCAGCTGCTATCAGCAAGCAAGGAGAGCTGGGACCCCGGAAACTGGTTGAGGGTCAGTTCGTGCAACCGGAAGGTCACGGCTTCGAGATTGCGTGGCAGCTTTAACTGCATTGCCGGGTCCGACAGGCACAAGGAAATCGACATGTGTGCCGGGTCTTTCGTGCGGTTGGCTATATCGAGAAGGTGCCAAGAATTTGGCCGCACACTGAGGTAGATCCAAAGCTCTGGCAGTCCAAGGGCGATGGATCGCCATGTGCGGCAAACAAAACTGACTTCAACCGCGGCGCGTCAGGGAGAAGAGGTTTCGGTAGGGTTGGTGACCTCGCGGGACACTCGGATGAGGAACACTTCTATGAGAAGCTCGAGTGGTAGTCGGGCGATGCCTGTGTGTGCTAGATGGTGGTTCATGCTAAGAGAGTGCAACAATGGATTGATGTCACATGTGGACGAATGAGAAACGATGTCAAACACAGTCACGCATCGGATCAGATCATCTTCAATTCTTCGTCTTACGGTGGGCTTGCTCTTGAACGATGTGGACCACCTCAAGGCCGCTGACCTGTAGGATCTCGAGAAACACCACAGGGACTACCTGCGCATCACACTTCTGCAAATCGGCGACAACGTCGTAGATGGAGGTGAAAATGGGTGCATCGATATCGTCGTCGTCGTCGAGCTGAGAGGCGGGATCATCCCACAGGCTGAGTGACGCCTCGAACTCTTCCAGGACAAGCAGCGCGAAACGGTGGGTGGGTCTATCTTCGTTTTCCGAGCCATCCACCGCATAGCCTAGTACGTCCAAATGCTCGACAACACGGCTCCGTACGAGTTCGTCTCCTCCTGGGCTAGATCGAGGTCGGTGTTCTTCGAGGTTCATAGTGAGGCGGTATTCCTGATACTCCACTACGGTCATCTCGATGTGGTCCAAGAGGAAGGTGCAGTCGACCAGAGACATGTTCCGAAGAGAAATGTCCATAAGACGAGCGAATAGGATTTTGTGGGGAAGCATCTGCTCATGATCCTGCGATGCTCAGCTCGGGTACGTCAAGAGTGAGATGGCGGAGGTGAGGCATAGCCGCGAGCACGACCAGGATATTTCTATAGCGGGTGCGGGTCGCCGAGCTGACGTCCAGGGACACGATGGAAGAAATGGGCGGCCTTTGTCCAAAATATTGGCCAAACCAACAGTTCCGCATGACCAGCCGCTCTAGTTCGTCGATGGCCAATATTTGATGCAGGGCAGAAAGGTACTTCCCATCTGTCTTCTTGTTTTCATCCAGGATGAGGGTACGAAGATGGGTTACATCCAGGAACTGGAACTTGTAGATGAGTCTCGGAGGACAGAGTTCCAATGTATTTATACGGGACTTCAGAGCTTCCAAATTCGGCGGAACCTTGGGCCGAATCAAGTTGCTACGATCGTGTATGTGCAAGGTGAGGGGTGAATTGCGCGAACGAGCAACCATGTCGAGTAGTTGAATGTGCTTGGGACCAGCACTGATATAACTCCATATATCCCCAGCTGCGAAGGCGACTGAGCGCCAAGTACGGTACACAGCGCTGAGCTGTACCGCAGCCCTCCAAGGGCCGGATGCTGCAGGGACGCGACGTTCTACGCCCATTCGACGGGGTCATGAAGGTCAACCTCCTGGTTGACGTGGTGTCGAAATATTGCTGTGAGAAGTTCGTGCGGGATACCCAAAATGGTGGAGGGTGCGAGATGGTAGTTCATTTCAAGGATGTCGATCTTACATAACTCGAAGAGAAAATTTAGAGATGAACGCGCCCACGCGTTTCCCCCTCAATGGAAGGAATGCGAGGTGGTTTGAGAGCGCAAAACCTACAATGAACGTAGGCGTGAACGACAGGCTTATCGCGTTAGCAGAAATGATTAAGGGAAGAAATGTTAGACATGGGGAAGACTCTTTAGCTCAGGAATGAGGAACAACTTTAAACCATCGATTGTGATTCGCCCAAGCAAGGTTCACCTGTATCATACATCGATACAACGTACATCGCGTATGTAGATCTAGAACATCCCTAAAACCATGTCCAAACATACATTACACTCTTACATATACACGACACGACACTAAACAACACACCGTTATCATAAGCAAGATCATCCCCGCCCACTAACCAACAACTCCCTCAAATTCTCACTGATCACCACCTTCGGAACCACGGCAGCGTCTCCACCAGGACCATGCGCCTCCACAGCGACCTCTCCCTCAGCATCAACCGCGTCGCTGGAATTCAACGCCCCACGAGCAAGCTTCCTATTCCTCATCCCCTCCTCCGAAGGCTGCATATCCTCCGCCGCCCTCCTATCTATATCCTCCACGATCTGCGAGAAGCTCAAGAACAGGACTTCCGCCTGTGCAAGCGTCGTGTCGAGCTCGATCGTCATGCTTAGTTCGTTGCAGTACTTCAGGATCTCGTCGAACTGTATCCATAACGTGCGTCAGTGATGGACATATAAAATGAGGGAAGGAGAGAACGCACCTCGACGAGATACCTCAATATCACATCCCTATGACTCTCCAGCACCGCCAGCGCGACGAACAGCACGAAATCATTCGAGTAACAGTCCGTCCACAGTGCCTCCCACAAGCGCAACACGTCGTCGAATGCGAACTCGCGTTTGAAGGCGATCAACACCCATCTGCTATGATCAGGTAAGCAAATGCCGTCGTCGGAGGAAGGGGGGAAGGAGAAGGGGGAGGGGTGACTGACCGGAAGCAGAAGAACATGTTCAGGCCTTCGACTTTCTCGAGATGCCTAAACAGCTCTGGATCCATGACTTTGATAAGCTGCTGCAGCGTCAAAAGCTGCTTCATCATCCCGCTCTGATCTCGATAGAAGTTGGGTTTCTACGCCAATTCCGACGATCAGCACCAGATATCTCTCCCCACGTTGAAAAGAAAAGGCATACCATGCGACTCATCACCTCCACGAAGCACCAATACGTCATCGCCTCGTCTCCACCCATGACCACATATATCGGCGCACAGAGGTCAGACATGCCCTGAACATAACCTAGAAACCCCCGAAACGTCAATACTGTCTCTCTCTCTTTAATGAGGGAATTTAGAACGCACCCAAATCCTTTTCCCACAAATCATATGTCAACAATATCCCCCCCAATATATCGATATGCTCATTCGTCGGCGCCTGCGCACCGATATCCGAGATGTTGGGGGAGAAGGTCGAGTATCGCTGTGCCGCATCCTCGTCCGGCGACTTGGCTGGAGATGTGGGCTGGCTGTCGTCGTTGGCGAAGAGAGGCTGGGTACGGTCGGTGCGGCGGCAGTCGACGTCGATGCGGTGGCGTTCCTGCGGAAGGGAAAACGGAGGATGAGCGTGGAGAACGTAATGGTAAGAGGGGGACGGGAGAGGGGGGTAGAGAACGAGATGAACGGGGAAGTATCACGGTGGGAGAGGAGAGAGAAAGGGCGGGAGGTGGGACGTACATCGATAATATCCGCCCTCTCAAACACCTCCGGATTCCCACACCACTCATCCTTCAACTTCTGGTAATCGCGTCTACAAAGGAGACAGACATTAGCGCTGCATGCATGCGCATATAGACGGAGTTCGCTAACCTTTTCTCCTCCCACTCCCCCTCCCTTTCCTCCCGCGTCCCTTCCCACTTCCACGCCCCCAACAAAAACATCCACACCTTCCTCCTCAACACATTCCCTCTAACACCTCTCCTGAATACCTCCCTCCTCATCTCCTCCACGCTTATATTCGGCCTTCCCTCCCCATCAAACCACCCCGCGAACATCGCCTCGTCAATCGGTTTACTCGGCACCCGAGTCGTCTTCGGCGTAGGCAGGTTCGACGCAGAATGCAACAGCTCAAAGATCCCCAACTCCGATACCTCCTCCTTCCCCGTCCCCTTTCCCCCATCCTCCTTCCTCTCCCCTTTCCCTTCTTCATCCTCCGCAAACCCCCAACTCCTCTCCTCCCTCCTCCTACTCCTCTCCCCCTCCTCCGCCACCCTCCTCGCCCACTTAGCCAAAAAATTCCTCGCACTATCATACTCCCCCACCCCGCCCTTCTCCGCCAACTTCCTCGCCCACTCCCCCTGCGCATGCACGAGGGATTGGACGGGGTCAGGGAGGTGCGGGAGGATAGGCTGGGCGAGGGGGTGGGAGAGGATTTGTTGGGCGGCGTGGCGGGTGGCGCGGGTGATGGAGGAGAAGGAGGAGAGGAGGGCGAGGCGGGCTGCGTTGGTGTTTATATTTGGGGAAGAAGAGGAGGAGGGAGGGGGAGGGGGGATGTCGGATGGGAAGAGGGGGTAGACGGAGGGAGAGGGGAAGAGGGAACGGTGGAGGACTGAGGAGCGGGGATTGGGGAATGGGGAGGATGCGGAGGATATGACGTCGTTCGTCGAGGAAAGTGGTCGTGGTCGACGATGTGCAGGAACGGGGGAATGGGAGTTGGCGTAGCTCGAACTTCCCAGGATGTCATCGACCGCGTCGTCAGAGAACAACTGCGTTGTATGCGCCTCGATGTCTCCTCGACTTGGGTCGATGAGGAATAAGGACGGTTGGAGGGTGGAGCGGAGGAGATGGGCGTAGGATCTGAGGCGGGAGAGAAGGTCTTCGCCGCCCCATGATGTGGTGGGGGGTGCGACGGGTTGTGGGGGTGGGTAGGTTGCGCTGTTGCGTGTGACGAGGGTGGGTTTCGGGGGGAGGGTGAAGGACTTTGATTCGTCGTCGTGGAAGTAGAGTGTGGGGAGTGTGTCGCCGTTTATGAGGTTTATTCCGATAGAGCCATCTGAAGGAGATGTACGTCAGTAGAGAATGAGAATGAGAGGAATAGGAGCAGACTGACGCCATGAAGAGAGCGAAGGTGGGTTAATGATGAGCGAGTAGATCGAGGTCAAGGGTACGGAGAATGCGTATGATTCTGGTCGAGGAATAGGTAGATCCACCATGACCACGTCTACAATGGAGCGTCAGGGTGCTAGTCCTCATCGAAAAGTAATGCACTCACCATCGTCCTCTACGTCCTGTTCTTCAACTCTGACGAACTTGTCCCATTCCTCCGTGCCTTTCTCGCTCAGCAGAGTCTCTGGGATCCAAGCTAGCAGATATATCGGATTTACGCCTTCCTAGAAACGAGGAACACGTTCAGCTTTGGAGCACAGGAGGATAAGAGATACGCACTCGTTTGACAAGAGCGATGAACCCGGGGATGTTGTCCCTGGAGTACGCAGTCGGATTGACATACACCTTACTCTTGCTGAACACCAATCTATGCCTATTCTCCTCGTAACTGGTGCTTCCACCCGCTGGTGGTCCGTGGGAACTCGTTGAAGGCCCGGCACCAGGATCCGGTATTGTTTCGTTATGTTTGATTTCGACCATTGATTCTGTCTGATGTTACCCGGTTCAGATTGAGACATTCCATGGAAAGGATGGGGCGTACGCACAGATATGACAGAGAAAGAATCTTCGTAGGAGGATGGGGGAGAGTCATGAGCCATGGAGAGGCGGTCAGCTAGATAAAGCCGTGTTCATAATGGCTGACATCATCCACAGCAGCTGCGCCGTAGCGTTAGCCACCGGGCGTTGACCGGCTCCAGTGATGTGTACTACAGTAGGGTTGGGATGGGGTTGGCTGTTCTTCTCCTCCTCCGCTTTTGTCGGTGCGATACTTTCTGAATCGAATGCATCTAGCCGTGGAGGAAGGTCTTTTTAAAAGAGAAAGAGCAGGCGTAATTAGCGACTTGGATGATACACCGCACGTCAAGCCCCACCCAGAACCAGCGAATCTCTCAGCTGGAATTTAACGCGTACATGTTCCCCGCGGCCCATCCTTTAAGCTCTCCATACCTTCCGCCCATTTCAAGGATTGCCTGAGCGTCGCGGAGGAGGTAATCGCGTACTTGGGGATGGCTCTTCCCGATCCGACGGCCATCAGTGTCGATGAGGAGTGAAGTATTATTAGATACGTCTCTGCGTGCCAACTTCTTTATGGCCATGATCAAGTCGACACACATCCAGTTTAAATCCTACCTTTGTGCAGCACTCTGATATTCTTTGTATCACATTTCGTCGTTGATACCAACGATAATCTACTCAGTTCTTGTCCGTGGCTCAGAGTATGTACATAGATACAACATCATCTTATTTGAAAGTTCTCGGCACCTGAGTTTCGAAAGGGAGGGCGCGGGGTCGCCATCATGCGGTATGGGCAGAAACCTTCCCTTGGGCTCGGGGCTACGCATATACATAAAGCATACTCATCCAAGAAGGGGCATGGAATTGCAGATCACTCTCCCACGGTATCATCGCCGCCGCCATACCATACAACCATTCTTCTCCCGTTTTCAAGCTTGGTGGATTGAGTCTGACTCTGTTGAATTACCTTCATTGAGTGTCATATGAACGTTCTTGGGTCTCCACAATTGTTTGCGATGCTCCCACTATATCCAAAAAAGTAGTTGACCATCCGGACCTGTTTTCCCTCCTCCCATCAAGAGGAGAAGGCGGAATGTTCATGCTGCTTTGCAATGCGTTCAAATCATGCTTAGAAACGTTCGTGTCACGCGTAGCCACGTATGGACCGCTCTCTCAAGTTCCCACCCTCAGCGATCGACCGCATGCCTCCTGAGGTACTCACAAAATCTTCCTCCTCCAATCAAACACAAAAGGACTTTGCCGAACGGAGCAAACCCTCTCTCGCTCCCTGGCGCACCGCAGTTCGCCTCAGTGTCGTATGCACCACCTGGCAATCCATCACCGTTAGCTTCTCGGAACTACATAGGGTTAGCTCCTCTTTCTTCTCGTCCTTTATGATCCTGCTCTGGTACCTGTAGAAGTGAAGGCATCCTGGTTTTCGACCATTCAAAGCAGTGAAAAGAGTACTAATGACAACCTAGCAATCAGTTTCTTGGATCATTGTACGCCCGATCGCTTCTACTCTCTCATTGTTCGCCGGAAATCACAAGCGACAATGGGTGGTACAAAGTGGCCACCGAAACCCCGAGTGGCCGGATGGTATCCTCATATCGACCCTACATTTTGGTTCTCGTTCATTCGCTGAAAAGAGCTTACAGAGAAATTTGCAGAGTGACTCTCGCTGATACTATCTCTGGCAGCATAGTAACCCCTCCTCAAAGTCTGTCGACCCGCCGCTAACTGTCGTCACACAAGTGGACAACGCGCCTCTTACCTCTCACCCTCATTCGGTTCATGCGTCCTGGATCAAACGCATTGCAATGTGGCCAACCCTTTTTGATCTGGCTTACAAGTATAAAAGGGCCGCTCATGGCTCTTTGTGGTTCTCAACGCCCTCATTGACCTGCCGATACGCTACTAGTACTCCATCTGTTATCGTCGATCTAGCGACAGACTTTCAACAGCCCTCTTCAGCAACACGCACTCTCAAATCAGAGCATTACACTCGATACCCACGACGGCGCTCCAGCTCGAACTGTCTCTACCACCACCATGTCCTCCTCGAGCTCTGATTGCCGCAACCCTACCGGTACCGACGTCTGCAACAACTCATCTCCCCAATCGCCGAGCACCGGCACCCATCGCCGTGTCTCATTTTCCGACGAAATCAAAGTGTTCGAGGTCGAGAAGACTGATGCCGTACAGATGGACTGGGAGAGGAGCCGGACTGCGGGTACGTTTACTTTTACACTTGCTCTTGCCTGCTAGTTCAAATGCACAGTGTTGGATGAGTCCACTGACTTGCATCTGCAGTGTGGATGTTCAAGCTACCTCGCGTTCCGTCTACTATGGGTAGCGGTAAATGGGTAAGGAGCCCACAGCTTGTGCCAAAGCCCAGTCGATCTGCGAGTAGTAAGAAATAAGGAAGTTGGGCCAAGCTTGATTCTCCGTCGAAAAGAAGCTGTGCCTCGAACTTCGCGATACGTAAAGAATGAGAGACAATACGAAAAAGGTCGCAACCAACGACAATTCCGTTTCTTAGATTTGATCGCTGGTGTCGCTTCCCAAATTTCATTTTCATGTAGTTCGCAGTTGATACCCATACACAAGCACACCTTGCATTTCTCTGTACCTTTCCGATTTCCTGAACGCTTGTCTCAGCTTGCTATGTTGAATATCATGCTTCTTGCTTCTGAGTCCAAGAATCCCAAACGTTCTTCCAAGTCTGAATATATTGAGCGGCACCTCATTTGATGTGCACAAACCCAAACTGCTTCTGGTCTTCCCGAGGTAACCATCATACTCAGAAGCCGCTGTGACACTCGGATGAAAGCGCTAGTTTCCATGCCAAACGTCACGCAGACGGCTTTTTGCACGTTGACATGAACTTCCACCATCTGGGCTCCCAGTCCACAGGTATCTCCCACCTACCTCCAGAACTACTCACGAAAATCTTCCTCCACCGTGTCACCGACGAAGTCTCACGCGTACGAATGAACTCCACCAGACCCTCTTCTCCATGGCGCACTGCAGTTCTTCTAAGCGGTGTATGCACCACCTGGCGATCCATCGCCCTCAACTCGCCAGAACTGTGGACCAACATCAGCGCAACACCAATGAACCAACACCTCCTCGCAATGAGCGCTCGCTCTTATAGCAGACCCATTTCGCTGTGTGTGCCAAACACAGCTTATATCTCGCGCTCACGGACGGTCTCCAACTTCGAGTATGTCGCTTGGAGATTGGAGAGACTCGAGTTGAACCACTATCCAGAGTCACAGCTTCGCGCATTATCCATGTTTCGCATGCCTCGTCTTGACACGCTCCTCCTTCGCAGCGGTTCACTTTCCAACACTGATGTGCTGCTGAGTATGCAGTTCCTCCACCCGCGCTGCTTGATAATGGACAATTGCTGGTTTGGCTGGGAGATGGCATCTGGCGCTGAGGGCGACAACCTCCTTCGGATCACCCATCTGGATGTCCGTTCGCCCTCAGAGCCTTGGGGACGCAGCTTCGAGAACATCTTCGACGTTTTGCGCTGCATGCCCAGCCTATACGATATTTGCCTGAATAACAAGGATATGCGCTGTGTTCGGGATGCCGATGATGAACATACACCGGAACCGCCGACTCCCGTCGTGTTGAAGGAGCTACATTGTCTGGAGATCAACTCTTTGGACATGCACCAATGCACCGGCCTGCTAAAGGGGATCGAGGCCCCGAACCTGGCTGTGCAGCGATTCGACGGCGTTCGGGTATACGTGGACGAGGAAGACAGACTTGGGCCGGATGGAGACAGTGAAGTGAAGACACAGCTGCGATCTTTCCTCACGACGCTTGGACTCACCAATGGTTCTATGAGAAGACAACCTTCCGCCCATCAGGCTCGCCTCGTTCTCGATGAATTCGACGCGGAGCTGTATCTATGGAACGATCCCTCCACTGAAACATCCACATCCGCCCTCGGCACAGACGACGCCTTCCTCGCAATCCGCGTCGTAGACTCTGTAAATGTCCAAGCTCGAGAGGCGTGCAAGGGGCAGGCGTTAACAGTGGCGATCCTCCAGAACCTGCAAGTTGGCGACCTGCAGGTTCTGCACATCACCAACAAGAACCTACCATACGCAATACGGCATGCTCCTACGGATGCGAGTGTTTTAGCGCAGTTCTCATTATCCCATCCTGCGCTCCTCGAGCTCCACCTCGACAACTTCGCAGCTCATCGGCTTGTTTACCTTCTCCGACAAAACGGACCCGCCGGCCATTCTACACCATTGTTCCCAGAATTGCACACAATCGTGTTTCACCGGGTAAAGTTCGCCTCCAAGTTGTTTTTTCAGCCTGTCTATCTGCAGCTCGAGCGCGTCTCGACTTGGCTTCTTAGCCGTGAGCAGATTGGATATCCCATTCGCCAGGTTATCTTCGACGGCTGCCCTCGGCCTGGCATCACGGAGAAGACTGTGGCCTACATGAGGAACATATCACCGAGGACGACGATGATCAACGTGTCTTGATCCAATCTTGTGTTTTGTTGACGGACGCGTACGAACCAGTGTAGTAGATATCCCCGACTCAGCTTGCTGAGAGAGGGTTCTCTATCGACCTCCGGGGCCCGGCCCGGCTTTGTCCACCAAAATTTACTGAGCCATGTGATATCGCACAACTCCCAGCCCGCCACCATGCTTAAGAGCTGTTACGGTGCGAGAGCAAAGCTTGGAAACTGGAGACGCTCTCGAGGTCCAAACACCATCGGCGCAGTTGCGCCACCGAGAGTAACAGAGGATTCTCCCACGGTCAATGCCACTTCTGATCTAGTCAGTGGAAGTCACTGATCATGATCAATCCATCAGTGCTTTCACTTTTGTGCCCTGGCCCTCGCGTGTACGGTGCAGACACGCACATGAGGTAGTGTTACGAGATGCGTCTCGTTGACAGCAAACTAAGCAATACAGCTAACAGAAGGAGTCGGGAATGTGGCGCGAAGCCGCCTCTACCGATACATAAGTAGGTATCTAACGCGGCGTGACAGCGTTTTCCTCTTTTCATCATTCCGACATTCGTCTACATCAAATTCATCCTTGTTGCATTTTCTTAGCATGAACCACCATCTCGCACCCGAAGGTACAAGTGTCACTGCACTCGCTTCGCTCGTGCTCGCGGGTATGTTCTGTGTAAGTACGTTTGCATCCTTAGTATTGTCTGTCTGTATGTACATTTTCAAAGCCCCCACTTTGAGAACATAGCCCACCGTTTGAAAAAACTCGAGCTCTACCTCTACCCCCGGTACCAGCTTTACGCACTCAGTGGATTCTCCATGCCGCTACTCGACACACTGTTCCTCCGCGGGCATCCCTCAAGCCCGTCGGCTGAAGTGAGCCAGATCTCGAGCGTACGGGTGCTGCGTCGTTTCTCGCAGCTGCGGCATTTACTCATGGAAAGCTGTTGGTTCCGTCTTTCATCCCATGAAACTGATCAGTTCCTCCGGGTTACCCATCTGCAGGTGCGGCATTCAGAGGCAGAGCACGGAACCTTCGGAAACATATTTGGTTTTTTGCGCTGCATGCCAGATCTATACGACGTCTGCCTGGATATCAACGATCTGCGTGCGTTGGCCTCGACATCTCCCGTTGTTTTGGGCAAGCTACATCATCTAGCCATCTGCGCTTCGCCGGTGCACCTATGCACCTTCTTTCTGAAACACATCGACACGCCGGACCTTGAAATGCAGCGTTATAGTGGCGTTCCCCTGGAAATGGACGAAGTCAATCGCCTTGGACAGCATGGATGTGAAACAGTGGGAGCGCAGCTACAAGACTTCCTAAGTCGGCTCGGGCTCACCCATAACGCTACGAGAAACAAGCCCAAGTTTTATCACGCCCGCCTCATCCTAGAAGGATTCGACGCGGAGTTGTACCTCTGGAAGGAATCTCCTTCCTCCACCTCCCTTCCCGTCTCCGCCCTCGACATCAGAGGCGCCTCTGTTCTTTAGATCATTGTGCAGTGGACGAGCAGACGTGCAAGGCCCAAGCGTTGACCGTAGCCATCATCGAGAACCTGGTGATGGTGAGCGGGCTGCAGGTTTTGCAAGTTAACCACAAAGAACCATACGCGATACGGCGTGACGCTCCCACAAACACCAGCGTTCTGACGCAATTCTCCGTATCCCATCCACCACTCGTGGAACTCCACCTCGACCATTTCTCGGCCCTTCGCTTCATACACCTCCTTCGCCAGAAACTACCCACCGGCCAATCCTCACCGCCATTCCCCGCACTGCACACAGCCGTGTTAAACCGGATCAAGTTCGCCTCGAAACTGGTGTTGCAGCCGCTATACCTGCAGCTCTAACACGTCTCGGCTTGGTTGCATAGTCGTCAGCAGGTCGGATTACCTATCCTCCAGGTCCGGTTCGACGGTTGCCCTAGACCTGGTATCACGGAGAATACGGTCGCGTACATGTGGGTGATAACGCCGAAAACGACGACAATCACCATGCAGTAACTTAGCTACAGTACAGTAGACATAATACAGTAGCACCATGTTCACTCCCACAAACCGTCTCGAGCATGACGAATCGACCATCGAGGTCCAAGCAAGTAGTAGAAGTCAAAACATATATCGCATTCAACCCCTCAACCAATCTACAAAGCAAGGTATCAGGAGTCTAGATAGATATACTGTTCACACACACCGCTAGCAGTCGTGGTGAACGTCACCAGGACGGCGAGCAGCTGCGTGAACCATAATCATAAGCCACAAGAATGAAGCAAGGAGCAGCAGCTTTGAGAAGTGAGAAGAGGAGCATGATCAACGAGCTCGGAGACAAGAAAAATACAAGGGAGGATCGTCCGAGCCGCGAAGAACATACGGAGGAGATACTGTATAAATAGCAACGGCAAGCCGAGGTGCGAGCAAGGGCATAGGCGAGAGTGAGCGTGAGTGTAAATTAGGAGACAATATGGTAAGTACCAGAATCAACTTGGAAGAACGGAAGACAGAGCAAGGCAAGGGGCAAGGGGCCCGGGTGGAAGAATACATAGATATGATAGAACCTGAAGTAGCGTCAATGATGATGATGAGAAGGGAGTAAGATTCCTGCGACAGGATTGTCGTGAATAACCAATGGTGGAACGAGAAAGGGAAAAGACCCAGGAATGATACGATACAAAACAAAACAAGGAAAGGGGATGGAAGTAATATCGTTTAGTCGGCATAAGGTCTGTCGGTGGATCGTAGGTAAAAATGGCATTGCGTTTGTTTTGCGATCGTTCGTGCCTTGGGCTCTCGGGGGTTCGGATTCGGAGGCGAAGTAGGTATGCATGGATGTCGATCGGTCGGTCCTCGTCGAAGGAATGGATCTCAGAGCTCCTCGTCGTCGAAGACCTGAACTAGAGCTCCATATCCTCAGAGATCCTATACCCATTCTCAATCGAATACGCCCTCGCCCGGCCCCACCTCTCCCTCTCCGGCGTCGTCAGCTTCTGCACCCCGCTCGCCGGAATTGAAAGCATATGCCTCTTCTCCGGCGTCGTCATGCTCACATTCATCCCCATCATATTCGGCGAGCTAGGGGGATGAACAGGACTATCCGGGCGCATCGGCGAACACGTCCCAGGAGTCGCAGGGAGATGATACGACTGCGACATCGACGAGCTATACGCTTGGAACGAGCTTCCTCGTGATCCCATACCGGGGTGGGGAGAGGAGGAGGGGTTGGTGCCTTGGTAGGATCGAGGGCGGTGTTTAAGTGAGGGGACGTCGAGCAGGGAAGAGCGGGTGGGTGTCTTGTCGAAGTCGGTGAAGGCGGCTTTGTAGGGTGGGGCGGAACCTGGCATCATGGGGAGTGGGGGGAGGGGAGGGAGGGGGGCGTTTGGGGGTGGGAGCGCACCTGCTGCGCGAGCTCGTCTGGGTCTACAAGTTCAGTCAGCATCTTCGTCGTTACAAAACATGACAACGTATAAACGAACGAACCTCAGAGCACCTCCCAAACTCCCACTCCTCATCCTCGTCTTCGCCGTCGACTCTCCCCCCGCGCCGGTAAAGTTCGGCGCAGCAACAGCACTAAGACTCATAGCGCTCATATGCTTACTGAACGCATTCCCAGCGTTCCTCACCGGGCTTTTGATAGCAGTCACACTCGGCCTCACGCCGCCAAGGGTAAGCGAGGACTTGCGTTTCCTCAGTGTCTTGCCGACGCTGGATTGGGATGAGGACCTGCTGCGAGATCGTGGGTGGTTGATGTTCGTTGCGTCTGAAGGGCCCGAGCTTGTGCCCATTTCGTCCGTGGGGATAGGGGAAGGGGAGGAGTTTTGGATGGAAACGGGGGAGGGGGATCGAGAGGCGTTGAGCCCGGAGGAGAAGAATGCAGAGTATGCGGCCATTATTGTGAGGTGTAAAGAATGAGAGTTAGGATGTAGAAGGGAGAAGGAACTTGAAGGTCAATATCGGTTGTCGTGGACGTGGTGGTGAGGGAAAGAAGTGAAGAATAAGAGATGTGCGAATTTCAAATTTTTCCAACCAGCAACAGCACGCGATCACATGCATGCTGTTTGTCGGCTTGTTCCATCCCATCTTTCCGATGTTTCGTCGGTTATACCTATTTTATCAGAAGCAATTCCTCTTGTCATCTAGAATAGAGTAGAGAGCCTCTGCCGATGCCACAAATCTGCCTCACAAACGCACTTTACCCCGTCGCTCATCCAACAAGCCCACGCCGCCAAGACCAAGGTTTAATGATTACTTGTTAATTCAGGGCTCGATTTGGGGGGTTCGCTGATAACTTGCGTAAAGCATGATGCGAATGGAGTGCCGCGCGGCCCTGAAACAAACAAAAGTCCATAAGGTCCGCCGTGACGGGATCAGCAGCGGGACGCTGGCAGATTGAGTTAAGAGTTTCGATTGAGTCGCCGGAACTCAGCGCTCAGCGCTCAATCTGCATGCAGTTGGAAACCGGGGCACAGGCAACGCCGGAATCGCGCGTCTTACCACGAACCAGAGCACGACCCAACAGCAAGCTGTGAACGTGCGAGTGAACACAGAACTTTCCACGACACGCTTCTTCAGAGTGTGTGATTAGGTACGTACAACAGAGGACATTGTTACTCTTCCTTCCGGCTGTGCTTCGAGTTGTCGCCGGCACCGTCGCGCATCTCTAGCTCGTCAGTATCACGTTTCCGTTTGTCGCCAGTAGCATTCTTCTCGACCCTGAGGCATTTCTCCCGCTCCTTTTGCTTTTCCCACTCCTCTTGCAGGTGTTTCTTCAACGTAGGCATGTTCTTCATCTCGGAATGACATTTAAAGCACGCGAGAGGGCGTTTGAGGATGGCTTCGTACTGGGAAGGAGAGAGTGGTAGTTTTGTGGTCTGTGAAAGGATTTGAGATGGTCGACACTAGGTTGATCAAGGGGATGTTGACGCACTGTAGACGAACCGCCCTCGAACAGGTCCAAGACCTCATCGAGATGGAGGAAGAATCCCTCCTTTGGATGAAACGAATTGTAGTGCTTCTTATTCTTTAGTGATGGAGCACAGAGATCCGATGAGATTATGTGGAGATGGATATGCCTGTACAATGACTATTTCTGAGTGCCCTGTAAAATGAAAGCAAGGGAAGGGACGACTCACTCCATCGACGGCACCGCATGAAACCCAATCCACAAATCCCATTTAAACCCGTACCTCCCCATCATCTCCTCCACGATCTTCTCTTTCACCTCCTCCGCTTCCCTTTTGAAATCATCCAACACCTCTTTCGCGCGAGGATGTTTCAGCAATGAACGGAGGTTCGAGAAGTCCGCCATCGTCAAAGCCGCGTCTGAGGCTGAGCTAGACCGCGTGCTGGTGATGTATCCGCTCACGGTTGATGCAGTCCGCGGGAGAACGAGGAAATGGAAAATAGCCTTTGGGTAGGCGTCGAAGATCGTGAGGAACTGGTCTGAGTGGGTGAATAAGATGGATGGAGACAGGCTGGAGGGATCGGCTTTTTGCGCGTAGGTGCGCAGAATTGTTAGATTTGACATCTTTGAGAAAAGTTCAGGTAGATTTGGAGGCTAGAACGGCTGCTGTCTCTTCACAAGACGAGGAAGATCGATGTTGCCTAAGAATATGAGACTGGGGACGATGGTGATGACATTGAGCAAGTCGAGAGGCGATCACATGCTAGATGTCTGCCCGCAATATGACTTCACTTGGGACGCAAAGTCGTATACCCAATTGGAGGTTAAGCATATTGCCTTGTTATTCCAGAGTACCTCAAAGGCCGAGCCTGTTGAAAAGTCGGTCAAGTGCCAGTCGTCGTGGTGGATGTTCGCGGAAGGTGAGCGGTAACGTGACTATTTCGCACTCATCCTCGACTTCCATGTCCATCACCCTAGACAAGTAGAAAATGCCTCTCTCCTCTCTCCAATGCCTAACCATACTGACATAAATGTACGCAAGTACGCATTCTCTGCTCAATGAACCTCTCACATATCACCTATACCCAGTCTCGCCCGGCGAAACGACCACGACTTTCCGGCCCACCACGGATCGACTTTGCAGAGGGGTTTGCTAAACCCAAGTCGACCTCGTCGACCTCCGCGAACAGAAAGATTAACTTCCCGGCGTTTGAGTCGCATTTCGGCGACTCGACGGATGACGTGGGCGATGGACCGTCTGTGTCCTCTCGAGCGGCTACGAGTTCAGCTCCGGTCAAACGACGAGTCGTGCAAGACCCATTCAATGCATTCAAGCTGGATGAACTACCTACCCCGAACGACGTTGATTCCACCTCTATTCGACCTAAGCCACCATCGAAGTCCAAGTTACCACAGCTTCAGCCCCCCTCAAAGCAGCTCACCGTAAAACTCACGTCCAAGCCCCCGTTAACTTCATCTACCCCGTCGCGAAGCAGACCAGACCCCTTTCTCTTCGATATCCCACAACCGCCTTCATCGACAACGGCTCAAAGAAAGAAACCACTTTCTACGACACGACTTTCCCACTCATCCCACGGGGCGGATCTCAAACCTCTCCGCCCCCCTCCCTCCTTCCCATTCGAGCCACCCAAACCCGTCACTTCGAAAGCAGGCAAACCACTCCTTCGCCCTCTTCCCCCTCCGCCTCCTCTACCTCCAGATCCCAAAGCCAAGTCGTCATTATCGACAATCGAGCAACACAAACTCAAGCCTATCTCCAGCACCGGCATCGGTAAAGCCACGGACACCAGTCTCCTCGCCATCGACCCACTCTCCACACTCCTCCTCGATGACGACGATTCTTCCCCGCCCCAACCTGATCTGCGCACTGCGGTTCTGGGACCTAGCATATCCAGCTTATTCGGGCTCGACGACCCAGAACCCGAGATCGCACAGCACCCTTTGAAACGCGGGCTGGATATCAGCCCCGCGAAAGACCGCTCCAGACACGTCGACACGTCGACCTCCATCCCATACCCTTCCCGCTGGAACGCAATAAACACCAAAGGGAAGTACGTGAAAGGTGGACTTGCAGCAGCAGCAGCTGCAGTTCTCACGCAAACAAGGACGGCGCATACGTTGTGGGAGAAGTCTATGAGGAGGGGAGGAATGGCTCCGGCGGATGTGAGGATGAGGGTGCTAAAGGTCGCTTGGATGCCGAGGGGGGATGGGAAGGGGAAGGGGACGGGGGTGGTGTTGTGTAAGGATGGGAGGGATATGGTGCATGTCGTTGTGTTGTCATTTGTGGATGGTGGGACGAGGGGGAAGGGGAAGCTACGCGGCGATGATGGATCCACTGCAAAGGGAAAGGTATGCGCGGCTAATGCGCTGAAGGTTGGGTCGGAGGTGTGGGTCTGGGAACCGTTTACGGTGTTGCCTGTCACTAGCGCGATACGGATAGCTCATGTCCCCTTTGAAACTTTGTCGAATCGTGGCTCTGCCATCCCGCCACCTTCTTCTGTCGCACCACATCCTTCCATCCCGCTACTTTCTTCTGTCACACCACATCCCTCCGTCACACCACATCCCTCCGTCACACCACATCCCTCCGTCACACCACATCCCTCCGTCACACCACATCCCTCCATTCTAGCCCCGGCACCACATCCCTCCGTCCGAGCCCCGGCACCACATCCCTCCGTCCGAGCCCCCGCACCACCACCACCACCGCCACCTCCGCCCCACGCTCCGCCCCACGCTCCGCCCCCTCGCGCCATCCCACCCCAACCCTTCCCCAGCTGGGCAATCGTAGAATCCGCGCCCATCGACGAGGATTTGTTCAGAGAACTGGGAGGCGTGGGGCATGGGATGAAGACGGCGGAGAGGAGGGCGATGGATGTGATGGTTTGTACGCATTTTATGGTGCGGTGAACCCCGACCTCCAGCTCCCCTCCCGGAAGATCGTCTACTCCGCTCCCAGCGGCGGGGATCTCTTCAGAAAGTTGGGCGAGGGAAAGCAAGGTGGATGTGATGGCCCTTCCATGCGATGCGGTGAGTGGATGTGCGGGAGAGAGGGAGGGATGTGGCGCGCGGGTTTGAGGTGTTGCGCGGAGAGGAGGAGAAGAGTTTGGTGGAGCTACGGCCTTATCGGCCCTTTTCCTGTTGACACGCCTTGTATTGTAATTTATGGTTACGTATTGCTCTGCTTTTGTTCTCAGGATCTCTCTTGCTATCGTTGCTCCCATGTCTTCCGGTTACTGTATACACTATTCTGCCGTCGCCATGTTTCCTTCTCTCTTGATGTCCCTTGTTTCTGCTTTGGCGCCACTAGCATTCCAGTCTTCTACTGGGTCGTTTCAATTGACGATGACCGCAAATTGCAATCTTGGGTCAACACGCCACGATGGCATTGTAATATCTGCATGCTGCTTTTTTGATGACTCGGTTTATGCATGGGCCATAAGCGCAGGCTGGAGGTCTATAAAGGTCTCGTCTGTACTTCGAGAAATGACACATCAAACTTCCCTACAACCATTCCCCGCTTAGCCCTTCGCCACACCAGTCTTCGCCGCTACTTCTTCTACCTTATCACTAAATCCACTACCATGTCCACCGAAGCCAATCGCAACAATGATGCTGTAGCCAACCACATCCAGGAGGAGCTCAAAAGAGACGTCTGCAATTCAAGGAAAGAGTAGCAGGTGCTCTGCGTATACAATTAGTGTGTCAACACTGGACCGAGATCGCCATCGCGTGCCCTTCCTTGTGGTCGTCAGTACATACATACTCAGACATTGGCGGTCCCGGGTCACAGAACCAAGCATCTTGGAAGAGACGCCACGATGTGCTCAAGCTATAATTAGAAAGGTCGGAAAAGTCACCTTTGTCCTTCATCGTCGTTTCAACTTGGGACCACGGTGAAATACAAGACCAGAAGATGGGAAGCGTTAAGGATATCTTTGCAATCCTATTTCGGGCTGACGTCCTTGGTAGAATCAAGAATCTCGATTTCGGTTACCTGTTAGCACACCCTCCCCGCTCTTCGCAGTAATATTTTAGTGTACCGCTAGTGTGACGAGTGTACAAGTGTACGCACTCGTGTACGCTAGCGAGCATGAATGTGATCTCGCGAGTGTACACAATGATATTTCTTTTTCTATGAATCTAAGTTTGGAGCGCCAAAGATACATTCTCTTAGTGGTCCAGTACACTCGCAGAGGTCTGGTACGGTCAAACTTGAAAAGATGAGCAGAGTTCGCCCCATCAATTCCAGGCGCCATCAGCCACTCGCCGGTATCAGCCCACAGACGAGTCGCTACTCACTTTCTCCGAGTTAACTAAGATATTTAGCAAGCGTGAACAGGTAGCCTCGAGATTCCCTTACCTCGCACAAGTTCTTCTAAGTCTATCACTATCCTAGTCATGTATGCTTGCAGCACATTCCCATCGCGCAGCTTGTGCCGTCGATCTCGAGCGATGATCGTATCTCAGCGCAGCGTTACCTTTATTGTGTAAGCTCTGAGAGCGGAGGCATGACCTGCTACGATGGTGGACCAGGTCAGGGCCGTCGATGAGCAACGAAGTAAGTTGTAGGCACGGAGTTTGCAGCTGAGAAGTGGTATGGTGGTGATGGTGAAGCTAGAGCAGATCATGTCAATGCTTGGGTCCCGCGCCGCACCACTTTTGGCCGTCTAGCAGGCTGGAATCTGCAAGCGTGCGATGGCGAAGAGAAGAACGCGACGTGTATGGGCACTCGCGGTTGAGCTATCCGCAAACTGTTCGCACAGCAAGAGTGACGTTCGTCACAAGTACATGCTTATGTACAAATTTGAATTGTCCTCTGGCAGCGTCTTCGAAGTGTTTGTGGAGAGCTGCCGGTAATGGACTTTCCTCACGTCGATAGTTTGTCTCGCCCTCTAACGTGTTTCTGGGTACGAAAATGAATTCCCGTACAATGCGATTATGGTATGTAGTCAAATGATAGCCCTGGTTTCGTGTAGAGTACGTACATCATCTACATGAATGTTGTTGCAAGTCCGATGAAGGTGGTGAACAAATTTAAAACATGATCTCATCAATCGTCACGGTGCTCAGAAAAGGGACAAGAGCACGCGTAAAAGATACGTGAACGACAGCATCATACCGACCTATCTAAAGAGCCAGTGATGATATTTATCTGGGCCTCGCCAGGTGCAAAAAGTCGTTCAACCCAGCATAAGGCACCGTCTCGCCCGCATTCGCCCACCCCTTCAAAGGATTCCACCACTGCTCAACGATGGACTCCACGCTTCTGAAAACAACTTCAATCAGCAAAGACTTCGGTTGAGATAAAGAGGAAAGGTAACGTACTCGGGCCAGTGGGTACTGTTAATAGCAGTCAACGAGCTGTACATGAAGTCCACAAAGTTCTGCTGAGTCATGGGGCAGCCCTGGTCCGCACATGGTCCAACGATGTTCTTGTAGATCTGCATCGAAGGTGGCTGCTTAGCAAGGGTACTGCGGCGAGGTAAGAGGGATACTGTGGTACTCACGTTGGTGCTAAGAGCAGGCGTGTCATACTGCGTAGCGATCTGGGGGTTGTTGAACGAGCAGCGG
Source organism: Pterulicium gracile (assembly GCA_004369125.1). Lineage (NCBI taxonomy): Eukaryota > Fungi > Basidiomycota > Agaricomycetes > Agaricales > Pterulaceae > Pterulicium > Pterulicium gracile. The sequence continues at coordinate 170,674 of ML178836.1, forward strand.
GCGTACTGGACGATGCTATTGGGCTGCAATACGTCGAACGGCCAAAGTTAGATGGTGTGCAGAACATGGACTGAGGGGGAAACTCACGCTTTCGCAAATAGCAGCTGCGACGCAGCTCGTCTTGCTCCAGATGTAAGTAGTCGTCTTCGTCTTGTTGATGCAGTCCACTTGCTGAGAACCACCAAATCCAGTCAGTTCCACTCCACACCAGAGACATGCATGGCACAAGGCACGCACCAAGCTCGAACAAGGCCAGCTCATCGTATAATCAGGCCTATGCTTTCCGCGATCCTTCGCCAAAATGCCGCATTCACCCGCACTAGGCGGCTCCTCACGGGCGTCGAGAGTGACGACGCTCGCGGTGACAGTGGATGCCAGGGAGAGGAGGGCACAGAGACCAGCAGAAAACTTCATGATGAGGCTTTCGAGGGTGAGAGAAGATGGAGAAGATGGAGATTCCCAGAAACTTTGACGCTGCCTTATGTAGTGAGCTGCTAAGAATAGAGATTGAAATTTTTGTCCTGGGGATCCACTGCAACGGCAACCAAACGCCGTCGCACAGGCGCGAATGCGCATTGCCGCAAAAGCGCATTGAATGTGAAGACTATGCTGCATAGAGTCGCACGCGTGAAGAGCCTGCTGGCGTTTACTAGAACGTCAGTCATGGGGTAGCTGACTTGCAGGGCCAGACTTACACTTGGAATTGGCAGCCGCAGATCCGAGTCCCTCTCCAAGCGGCCAGTACTCTCATGAACGTGCAGTGGTCGTTGAAAATTTTTCGAGAACGTCGCGAAGGCGACCCGAGTCCGCATAAAGTTTTGTTCCCAGAGCTTCACGCGCGGTCGAAGGAAGAGAACGTATGCATTGGAGGTAAGTAGTGTTCCTGTTCCAAGTCTGGTCACCGTCGGAGGAAGGAAGGCGAGTGGGTTCAAGTGACCAATCGTAGAACGCCCCAGGATGGTCGAGGCTTCTCTTCCCACGCCAACAGCACCTCGACTCGGAAAGCCCAGTTCAGTCTAGAGTACAGAGACTGACGTTCTTGCAGGAGGGTTATTCCCCAAGTGACCGACGTTTCTTACTTTCAACTCCAAGGCTCAAACTGCCCACACATCTCACGCTCTCACAGAGTGAGTACTATGAGCACGGCTCAAAACCCCGGATAGTACAACAATCATCAAATCATCCAGTGAAAGAGCGACGGTACGGAATAAAAACGAGTATAAATCCTAGAGCACAATTCACCTCTCCTTCAAGGTACAACACGAGATGAAACTTGAATGAATGCATGCCCATCACCCCACCAGTAAGACGGAGTTGTATTGTTAGCTTGGACGACCGACCGGGGCCGTCTCAATCAAGACTCGGCAGCGGCAGCGAGAAAAGCAGAGCAATCTAAACTAGACCGGAGGAGGAAACGAGGACGGGGAGAGGGGGGAAGGCGGAGGGGTTTAAGCCTTGTAGTAGCGAAGGTAGTCGTTGAGGTTGTTGTACGGGACCATCGACCCCGTCTTGGTCCAGTTCTTGATGTTGTTGCACCATCCAACAACCTCGTTGGCGCTAAAAATACAAAGCACGTCAGTAAGCAACTATCCATCACGGGAATGAGAAGAAAGCTCTTACTTGGGCCAGGCATTAGTGCCGATAGACTCAAGGGTGCGGTAGACGAAGTCGACAAAGTCTTGCTGGTCCATTGGGTCGCCGACGTCAGCGCACTCGGCTCCAACGATGTTCTTGAAGATCTGATACCATAACAAATCACTCAGTCAATCAACACGCTCTTCGAATCAAAAGGAGAGGAAGGAGAATAGAGAACACGTACGTTGAAGCTGAAAGCGGGTGCAGCAGCCTGCTCAGCGATCTTCAGGTTGAACTCCTTGCATCGCGAGTGCTGGACGATGCTCTGGGGCTGTTGGACGGAAATTGGGTATCGCATCAGTCAATGAACGGACGGCAAGATTAGTACGTAGGTGGTTCCCTTGGCCTTCTGCATGCAGTCCGCGTACTGCGCAAAAGCGAAAGAGTCGAATCAGAACTCGTCGATCTACATACGCGATGAGCAGATAATCAAGCAAGACTCATGAGGTTGGCGTAAGCCTTGTTCTGGGTCTTCATTTCAGGGTATTTGTAGCCGCTGAACTTAGTAAAGGTGGTGCACTCCGCGGCGGAGGGTGCAGCGGCGAAAGCCGAGGCGACGACGGAGAGGACGACGGTGACAGCGGTGAACTTCATGGTGGTGAGAAGAATGAGTGACTAGGTTGTAAAGACTGAGGGAGGAGACCCAAACAGAAATTGTTCATAATCACAGCCCACTAAGCTAGACTTTGCCAGCCTTTGAGCGCAAGAAATGAGTCGCGCTTGGTGTCCCTTAATCCACAGCAGGCGGGCCCATCAGTTGCACGCATGCACAACAATATCATAGACTTCCGGTTCTACGCACCACTGGGAACAGTCTTTTTACTCAATTCCTTCGACATATAGAGGCTCATTCATGGTGTTGTTCATGTACAGCACTTACAGAGAAAGCGTAAATCTGTCGCGTACATAGCAGATGTTGCGAGATTGGCGCTTGGATTGAAGGAGGTGGTGGCGGCGGGTGACATGTTATCACTCTCATCCTGTACAAAAGTTATGTTCTGCGCGCTTTTAGGTCGTTTCACGATCAAAATTCCCTTTTCAGGACAGTCCTCCATTCAAATACGAGGTTTCCTCTGTTTTGATCGACCTTTCGGCCATCGCGCCACTTTTTGGTCGCAACGCGCTACGTTTTGAGCTCGACGCGCTATGGTTGAGCTCGAAGCGCCGCACGTTGGGTCAAGCGCCACGTCTCGGTGGGTAGCACGCGCTTTGTTAAAGGGAGAGCGCTACTCATGGACACTCGACGAGAGCAACTGCAAGCAGGGCAAAATGGGATATGTGTGAATGTCTATTACAGGAACTTCCCTACTGCACTGGCGCACTTCATCCGGACTTGGGATCAGACTTAGCAATTATATCACCGGTCCAGTGTAACATCAAGTCTTCACACCTGTCATTTCTGGGACAACCTTCCGTCGCAGGTGGCAAAGAATTCGGACATATTTAAAGGCCTGCTTGACAGAGAAACTTTTACATAGTCTCTTCTAATGAATCAACCTCGTTTCCCTGCTTTAGTCCGTGTTGCACCCAATGCTAGGCTTGGAATCGGTTTTAGTGGAGGAGCATGTCAATTTGCAGAGAATGCCACCTGCCAGACCCGACGGGACATTGAGGAACCCGTAAAGTCCTTGAGGCTGACCGTAGAAATGATGGAGATCATGGAAGACGATTCAGACGTCGACGAAGTTCAGGAGCTGGACTTCGTACGCGTCTTGACTTCGTCCCGGGTGTAGACTGAATATCACGCATGACGTGTTGCTAAACGGCCGGCATAGCTTCGGTGTAGCGCATGAGAGCGGTTGGGCGGCGCTTACAAAATGGGAAAAGGCGCTTCAAAATTTTCATCGAGCTCTGCTTCAGAGAGCGATTTTGGGTGAGTTTGGTCATAAAATGGCGCGCTCTGAGCGTAGCGCGCTTGGTAATTCTTGTACCAAATGACCCTCATAACATGTGCCCGCGAAGCGCGCATTTTCCCAGTCTTACTCCGTCAATTTAACGTCTCGCATAGGTACGCGTTCTCGTCCTTAGTTTGTCAATTATCTTCTCAAATCTTGCCTGAGCCTTGTAGACCGCGACCAAGGTCGAACAATAGTGATATCACTGATATGTTCTCAAGTGCACAACACCTTAACGTTCTCAGTCGGGACATTTCATCCACACTACAGGTAGCTATGCATCCGCCTTTGTGTATACAGTATGGGAGTACGTAACTAGAGTGTTACTTTTGGCTAATAAATAGAGCTCATACATTGTCTATTTCTGCCAACCCCAGCCGACCGCGCACCTCCTGGTCCATCCCAAAACTCGAACTTCGGATACATTCACCCTCTGGACTTCCGACACATCTCCGATCGTGCATGCGCCGGCTGTCGAAAGCACGGAATGCCAATGTGTCGAATCTAGGTATTTGTCTAGTTCTCATGTGTCGAATCCACTGATGTGTCGACTCCTTTTTAGAAGGTGTCGAGTCGCAGTCGGGTCTTGGCAATGTGTCATGGTGTCGGAAGACATATCCCCCCGTTCGGTCGTCCAAGCTAACAATACAACTCCGTCTTACTGGTGGGGCGATGGGCATGCATTCATTCAAGTTTCATCTCGTGTTGTACCTTGAAGGAGAGGTGAATTGTGCTCTAGGATTTATACTCGTTTTTATTCCGTACCGTCGCTCTTTCACTGGATGATTTGATGATTGTTGTACTATCCGGGGTTTTGAGCCGTGCTCATAGTACTCACTCTGTGAGAGCGTGAGATGTGTGGGCAGTTTTAGCCTTGGAGTTGAAAGTAAGAAACGTCGGTCACTTGGGGAATAACCCTCCTGCAAGAACGTCAGTCTCTGTACTCTAGACTGAACTGGGCTTTCCGAGTCGAGGTGCTGTTGGCGTGGGAAGAGAAGCCTCGACCATCCTGGGGCGTTCTACGATTGGTCACTTGAGCCCACTCGCCTTCCTTCCTCCGACGGTGACCAGACTTGGAACAGGAACACTACTTACCTCCAATGCATACGTTCTCTTCCTTCGACCGCGCGTGAAGCTCTGGGAACAAAACTTTATGCGGACTCGGGTCGCCTTCGCGACGTTCTCGAAAAATTTTCAACGACCACTGCACGTTCATGAGAGTACTGGCCGCTTGGAGAGGGACTCGGATCTGCGGCTGCCAATTCCAAGTGTAAGTCTGGCCCTGCAAGTCAGCTACCCCATGACTGACGTTCTAGTAAACGCCAGCAGGCTCTTCACGCGTGCGACTCTATGCAGCGTAGTCTTCACATTCAATGCGCTTTTGCGGCAATGCGCATTCGCGCCTGTGCGACGGCGTTTGGTTGCCGTTGCAGTGGATCCCCAGGACAAAAATTTCAATCTCTATTCTTAGCAGCTCACTACATAAGGCAGCGTCAAGGTTTCTGGGAATCTCCATCTTCTCCATCTTCTCTCACCCTCGAAAGCCTCATCATGAAGTTCTCTGCTGGTCTCTGTGCCCTCCTCTCCCTGGCATCCACTGTCACCGCGAGCGTCGTCACTCTCGACGCCCGTGAGGAGCCGCCTAATGCGGGTGAATGCGGCATTTTGGCGAAAGATCGCGGAAAGCATAGGCCTGATTATACGATGAGCTGGCCTTGTTCGAGCTTGGTGCGTGCCTTGTGCCATGCATGTCTCTGGTGTGGAGTGGAACTGACTGGATTTGGTGGTTCTCAGCAAGTGGACTGCATCAACAAGACGAAGACGACTACTTACATCTGGAGCAAGACGAGCTGCGTCGCAGCTGCTATTTGCGAAAGCGTGAGTTTCCCCCTCAGTCCATGTTCTGCACACCATCTAACTTTGGCCGTTCGACGTATTGCAGCCCAATAGCATCGTCCAGTACGCCCGCTGCTCGTTCAACAACCCCCAGATCGCTACGCAGTATGACACGCCTGCTCTTAGCACCAACGTGAGTACCACAGTATCCCTCTTACCTCGCCGCAGTACCCTTGCTAAGCAGCCAACTTCGATGCAGATCTACAAGAACATCGTTGGACCATGTGCGGACCAGGGCTGCCCCATCACTCAGCAGAACTTTGTGGACTTCATCTACAGCTCGTTGACTGCTATTAACAGTACCCACTGGCCCGAGTACGTTACCTTTCCTCTTTATCTCAT